>CM035168.1:124989951-125195273 GCA_020205615.1 Panax quinquefolius
GTTAATGGCATAATCGTAATAATATGTTAAGTATATTTAATTTAATCTATGGTGATAGAATAAATTAAATAGCTTAATATTTATTATTTAATATTTTAGAAATATTAAATATAAATTAATAAGAGGAGTCTTATTAATATTTTTACAATTATTATTATTTTAATTTCTAAAAGAGTTTAGAAATTAATTTAATATAAGTATTCTCATTTATTCCTAATAGGATTAGGAGGAAAATTAGTTAAAGGAGTTTAATTAATTATCCCTAATAAGATTAGGAGCTTAATTAATTAAAAGACTTTTAATTAATTAAATAAAACCCAATTCCTTAATTGTTAAGGTGGGTTGCCTACATCTATAAATAAGAGGAGTCTTATTATGGGTGATGTGGTTGTTGACTTTTTACAACATATATAATTTCAATTTGTTGGAGAAGACGTCTTTTCTATAGAGATAGAAAACTAGGGTTGAGCCAATACCCCTTCTTGAATCTTCTTTTTCCTCTTGGTGGATCACCTCAGAGGCCAAACATTTGGGTGGCTAACGTTGATCAAAGGAAGGAACCAAACCCGGTGGATTCAAGTTGAACACGAAAAGGATTGGAGGTGAACTCAGACACGAGGAAAGCTCGATCTTGAGGGTATGATTCTTATTCGTTATCTTTTTCATTTAATTAATAATTGTGCATAAAGGGTGATCCGGGTATATGGTTTGTAAATTTTTTAAACTCTGATTTTACACGTTTCGGCACTTTTTATGCAATTTGATTGCGTTCTTGAATATTTCAAACCTAACAGACAAGTTAAACACGTCGAGATAAACTTTGCAATCTCTCTCTTCATATTATTTCACCAAAATGTATGTCGAAGATCACGATACATTTTAGTACTTCCAGGATAAATTCTGAAACGTGTATGTGTGTACCTCCATCACGATCTCAGACTTCAAATCGTAATCGTTAGAACACAAAGTCCGGAGTGGACTCAAGTATTCTTCTTCATCGATTCTCGCTTCCGGAATAAGACCTTCAGTACTTTCTTCATCATAATCATCAATTTCCGAATTCGGTGGCGAAAGAACTTTAACTTTTTCGATTAAAGTTGGTTCTATACGCATCTTCATCATCATTGCATGGGTCCCCGAGTCTTGATTTCTATCTTTATCTTTGTAAATCACATCAAATGGGCTTTTGTTAACAACATCGCTTTTCGTTCGCGTATGATCTTCTACTCGATGTGTAATACCACCACTGCGTTTCTTTTTCGAGGATGGTATTGAATAGTGTGATCGTAGATCTTTTTTAATAAAAATGGAACCAACGTCATTTGTCGCGTGTTGAGTCTCGATTAATTTTGGACTTTTAGCAGGAATGAGACTGATTTAGAAAGATGAACAAGTGTAGATGTTTAGGGTTGGGATTGGTTGATGATTAGGTTGAATTATGAAGCTAATTAGTCAATGGATTGAGCCCTTTCAGCCAACAAATTAATTAAAGCAACCAAACAAACAAACAAAATGTTTACGAACCCACCTCAAGGCTAGCTAGCTGAAGAGTTTAATATATAATCCAGCTATCTACCATATATATATATATATATATACACCATAAATATATATTGGTCAGTTTATTGTGTCATCAAGATGTGACCTGCTACTCACTCTACTAATCATTAATTATTATATTTAGGTAAAGTGACTTCTTGTCTATAGTCAAGGTTTTTCCCTTGGGAGTTAAGGTATTAACTGCTGTGGGGTATTAAAACAACAACAAGTCTTTGGCGTACAGGTTCAATTGACCGGTAAATTTTTTTTTTTTTTTTTTGTAACTTCTAAAAAATATATAATATTTATTTTAAGTGATTTTTTTTTAGAATACAATGTTTTTAACTTTTAAGTATAATTTGTCTACATATACAAAAATAGTGTTATACAAATTCATTCAATCTTGTTTTTGTATATGTATTCAAATATATACCTAAAAATCTTATATTTTATAAAAATTTTAATTAAATTTAATATTATATATTTTTTAAAAGTCGCAAAAAAAGCAAAAATAAAATAAAATAATTAAAATTTGACCGATCTAATATTCCGGTGGATCTGTCCGTGTAGAACTACTCTTAAAACAAAGGTTTAATTATACTTCTGATTTTGACGGGTAATTCATAGGAATCTCATATCTGAACTCGTCGAATCAAATATTTAATTTAGAGAAAAAGGTTTTGCAGCTTTTAACAAAATAAATTAATACATAATATATATATATATATATATATATATATATATATATGGAATATCCATAAAGAACTCGTTGTTAGGGAAGAATTCATTTTGGCCCAGGTCGCTACTACTCTGTATAATAAAAATGGGTTAGCTGCGTCAACAACCAAATCACTTTGTGGATGAATCTCTCTCTCTCTATATATATATATATATATATAATATGTGACTTGTCACAATCAGGCTTACTATTTAAGCTTGAAATGACATTATATTAATATATAAATATATAATGAAATGTTTGTAATGAAACCAATGAAAAGACAAATATATTATTAATGAACGGGTGTATCTATAATCAAAATTAATTATAACAAGTCACATATTCTTTTTCCTTATATATTTTTTATAAAAATTTAAGAATTATAAAAAATATGATTATTTAGCATAAAATACAACTGCTAAGACAGCTTGGCCAAAGAGTCTGGCATGCGGCTTCTTCATCACCCACCAAGAAATTTCGTTCAAAACTGGAGTATCTCACAATCACTTTCCTCTTGCAAAATTAAGGAAAATGACGTATATATCAATTACTCTTATCACCAAGTTGAATTGTAACCAACCTGGATAAGTGTTCAAATAGTATAATAATGTTTGGTCTCTATTTAATTCTTATGTGTCTCATATATCACATATGTTAATATTTTTTTATTGACATAAATTTTTCGTAATGTATAGAAAAACTCCAAAATTAATTACGCCCCACAAATTTTTTTGACTTTTGACTTTTAAATTTTGAATTTTATCCTATTAATGTAAATTGTGAAAATAACAAAATTTGTAATTAGTAATATTTATTGTTAGTTATGCTTCCTGTTGTATGCGTGTAGAATGGTTTTGACATGAAAATTGATATTTTTATATTATTTTTTGATATTTTTATACGCTAATCTATATATTAGTCAATAAAAATTTAACACATCATATAGGCCCTACCTGTTAAAATATCAAAAAAAATGAAATTTTAGTAATTAAAAAAGAAATTAACTTTGCAAAATAGTTGCAAGAGCAACATTTTATACGTTGGATGAGTTTTATTGGGCCATGTACCTATACTACGTTTCGATTAGATGAATGAAATTGATAAATAAATTGAATAGAGAAAGGAATAAAATAGAATGATGAGTAGAATGATTAATTCTATTTCTGACTAGAATGATTCATTCTATACCTTCACTCAATAAATAAAATTCACAAATTTTAAAAAAAATAAAAATAATTCATTCTATTTCGATAAAATAACCATATATAACTTTTTTTTCTTTCAACGGAATTTAACCATTCCATTCCGAGAGCAGATCCTCTGTCCCCATTTTCTCTGTTCCCTTGTGTTTCTTCATTTAAATTTTGACATCTGATCTTTTATTTAATTTTAGAGTTAATTGATTGTAAGTAAAATGGTATGTGACAAAATTTAAGTGTGAGGACATAAAAAAAACAAAAAAAATGAGGACAGAAGATCTGCTTTCTTCCATTCCGCATCCAAATGTGACATTATGGTCTTAGAAGCTATAAGCCTATAAGACGCATCATACGAGAGCCTACCATACCCGAAATAGAAATAGTCCAACAAAATGAATCTGGCCCTTGGGCCTTGATCTGATTGCAAATTAAGTTCTTCCACCTTAAAACGCTAACGTTAAATCATCGGTTTAATAACAACTTGATATTTTTTCAACTTGGTAAGTATAACAATAAATGAAATTAATTAAGTATAACTTAATTATTTTTATTTACAATTATGGCAAACAATTCATTTTATTACATTTGACATTATATTATAATTTCATTTTAAAAATCAAACGAGAATTAGACCGTAATATACTTTTTTATTATTATTTTTACATTTTTATAAATTTTACGATTTATAATGTTAACGCGTGTTTATTGTAGACCATAATCTCAACGTCGAAACATATGAAAATAATTTGTCTATACATAATAAATTAAATTATTAATAATAGTACAATTTGTTATGACTTTTTAAATGAACCTATTTTCTTCTAAGATCCAGAATATACTATTAGATTAAACTTAAGACTCTTATTAGAATTGATATTTGACCCAAGTTGTTGTTATATTTAGGTATTTATAAATTTAATTACTACTCATATTGTTGTTATTTACTTTCTTATAAATTACTCTTCTTTGATTTATTAGTATATCTTATTAATGTTTAATTTTTTAATTAAAAGTATACTTTTTATTTCTAAAAATAAATAATATTATGTACAAATATATCAAAAACAGAACAAAAGTATTATTAACAATTCCGAGTTTCTGACCCGTCATCCATATATAAACAGTACTAAATTCGCATTTTACCTCTCTTCATTCCGTTTTTTTTTTCTTTTTCTTTTTCTTCTCAAAATTTATTTTCCAGTTCCAATTCTTTTTTCTTACGGCTGATGAACGTGAAAAATCAAACGGGTACATATTGAATCTTTTGCCGATCGCATGCGTTTCAATTTCATGAATTTGTTTCAATATTTTTTTTTGGTTTCAGATCTAAAAGAATTTATGTTTTGATCGTAACAATTCCTTTCAATTGAGCTCAGACTTCAAAACTTATTCTGTTTCATTAAGCTTTTACTTGATTGTGATGGATGTGTTGCTTGAATTATAGGGTTTCTCATTTAGATTACAGTTTTAAGACGTTTGAATTTTATTTATTTTTTCTAATTTGCACGAGAATATAAGTTATGCTTGATTGAGGAAATTTAATTACAGGGCTTTACATCTAGTTTGCAGTATTGAGATGTTTCATTTTTGATAAATTCTGATTAGATGGTATTGTAGTTCTCGATTGTGTTGGTATTAATTTCTAATTATACACAATTAGTTGTTTTCAGTCTTCGGGATATAAATATAATTATGTAGGTTAATCCCAGTTCCGTCACGTTTGAGGGGTTTAGTTTAGTTCAACTTTTGTATTCTTCTCTTCCACAAACTTTTTGATTCTTAGGATCATTTTCTTTACCAGGAACACTAATTTTGGTAAAAGAAAATTGCATTATATTTTTTCTCAGCTTGGATATGCAATTGAACTATGCTGTTTCATTACAGGATACATATCTAGACTCTAAAGATGTTAGAACAGTTACTGATTTTTACTAGAGGAGGACTGATACTCTGGACATGTAAAGAGCTCGGGAATGCTCTCAGAGGATCACCCATTGATACCTTGATCAGGTCCTGCCTTTTGGAGGAAAGATCTGGTGCCTCATCATACAATTACGATGCACCTGGCGCTGCATACACTCTGAAGTGAACCTTCCATAATGAACTCGGCCTCGTATTTGTTGCTGTCTATCAACGGATTCTCCATCTGTTGTATGTAGATGATTTACTTGCCATGGTCAAGAAAGAGTTCTCGGAGATTTATGATCCTAAAAGGACAGTGTATAATGATTTTGATGATAAATTTAGGCAGCTTAGGAAGGAGGCAGAAGCTCGTGCTGAAGAAATGAAAAATTCAAATCAGGTAGGTCTGGCAAAGAAGCAAGGAAAGGTGCAACAGACTTGTCTTGAAGGAGGAAATAAAAAAAAGAGTAGCGGTGATGGTGGGGATGGTGAAAAATCAAAAGGTCGCAAGTCTGAAAATGGCCTTGCTAATGGTAATTGTGCTGGAAATGTGGAAGTGACTGCAAGGGGTACTGTTAACGGTAAAGAGAATGAGGGTTCTAATACTGTGGCCTTTGATGTAAATAAGCTAAAAAAACTTGGAGGTAAAAATGTAAAGAAAACTGATACTGTTGTTAACAAGGTTCCCAAGGTGGAATCAAAGAAAAAGATTACAAAGAAGAATAGAGTTTGGGATGAGGCACCACCCAAGTCGAAGTTGGATTTTACAGATCCAGTGAGTGGGAATGGGGATGAGAATATTGTGGTTGTGGCAGCTAATGAAGGTGAGAGTATGATGGACAAAGAGGAGGTAATTAGTAGTGATAGTGATTCTGAAGAGGATGAGGACATGGAGACGGATAGGAAGGTAGATACGAAGAAGGGTTGGTTTTCTTCCATGCTCCAAAGGTAGACACATTTTTCTCATTCTTCAATTTCTGTTTACTTTGATTAGTCTTTCTTTCTTTCTCTCTTTGGGTGTGTGAGTGTCTATAAATTAAATCATCAACTAGAATTAGGATCCCCATCCTATGCACTTCGCAAATCATCTTTCACAGCGTTCATGCAACAGAAGATGATTTTGGAGCATGTGATTGTTTATAAATTGTGCACAGGACTTGGTAATCTATGTATAGAATTAAAATCGAGAAAATTGTACTATTAATAACAAATCATATTTCTATTTGATATAAAATATTTCTTATGTGTTTTATGACTGTATAGGTGCATGTGATGCAACAAAGTACAATTCGAAAAAATTAGTAATCCTTTCTTTCACTTGCGTTAACTCTCACATACACGGTAGTAATTTAAGCTTTGTTTGCTGTTGTGATCTGGCATTTTATTGAGAGCCAAACTGAGTTGAATGCTACAGGGCCTAGAACTTTATAAATACAGTACATGTAGTTCAAATTATTGGGTATTCTAACAACATTTGGTGCTTCCATGTTTCGTGTTCCATGTTCCATAAACTTCATATTTTGGCATGTTAATATCAAAATAGTGGCTAAATAAGTGTTTTAGTTATGAAAAGGTTACATGTAACAGCTCTCTACTCTGTTCATCTATGATATTTTTTGGTTGTGTAGATATATAGTTAAATTCTGTGTAAAAAGCAGCCTGAACCTTTGAGGATTTCCATCTTCACTCGTCCTGTGCTTCTCTTCTAAAGCATATTTATCAGTGTTCTAAAAACCCCACCAAGGTCCGCCTAGGCCCCGCTTAGGTGCTTGGCCCCCCTTGGCGTCCCGTCTAGGCGCTAGGCCCCATGGCGCCTCACCTAGGCCCAAGGAGGTAAAAAAATTCCTTCAGAAAATTAGGCGGGGTCTAGGCGGAGAGGTTTTTTTTATTTTAATAACTACTCAAACCAGATTTTGATATATATATTTTTTTTAATGATTTACCATTTACCATATTCATAATACAGGTACAACATATCAAATCACAACAAGAAGTGAACAATATCAAGTCAAAATGGATAATTTTATTATAGTTATAATTTTTTGAACTTGTACCAACTTCAAATTATATAAATGATGATACATTTGTAATATTTAGTTTAATTCAATATAATTCTTAAATTTATATTTAGTTTCTTAAGTTTTAATATTGATTAAAGTCTTGAAATTTTAAATTTTATTATATAATAGCTATCTTGTTTATGAATAAAACTAATACGTTAAAAATATGTTTGAACTTTGAACAATTGCATGTTTGTTTTTGAACTTTGACATTAACAATATGGATATGTGTTTGAACTTTAAGCAAACACCTTTATTATCTTTATTATAGATTGTTTTGTTTTATATTATTGTTTTGTTTGGATAAATATAAGTTAAAATATAAAAATTGGTTTAAAATAAAAAATCTCACCTAGGCCCTGCCCATATTATCCGCCCAGGCCCCCTAGGCGCTAGGCCGGGGCGGCCTGCCCGCCTGCCTCCCGCCTAGCGCCTTTTAGAACATTGATATTTATTTATCCATTCTGCAACATGTAGAGTATTCTAAAAGAGTTTTTAATTCTGTATTTTCCATGGTTGCCATAATAGGCATGACTCTAATGAGTGGTTGATATAGGGTTGAACTATAGCGCAATAACTAGTCAAAATTTTGGTAACAACAGCATTTGTCAAGATTTTTGAATTTGGCAGTTTCTTATTGGTTGAGGGGTGCAACTTTAGTCTTAAATGCAATATAGCTTGATACTCGTTTTCACCCCTGCTTTGGAATTCTCTTTACCAATCTACCTAATTGACAATGACAAGGTATACAAAGAGCTTTGACAATCAAATACTTTTCACTTTAGGGCCTGAAAATTTGTGAGAAAATTGTGTTTATTGCTTGGTAATTATATTAGTCTTTTAACTGGATCCACTGATCCTGTATGAAAATGATCATGTTATTATATTTTTTTTGTTCCTTTTCTATGTATTTGTTCTTTCTTGGAACAGCAAAAGTGAAAATAATTTTGACTTGATGATAATCATATTGCTTCTTATTAAGATGCCGTTACTTGAGGATTGTGGAATCAACTGTTGTCCAGTGACCTCTTGCATATTTATGGATGCAATAGGATTTTGGTTCTTTCGGGTTGCTTTTGGATTTTGATGCGACATATTTTGCCTTTGCCTTCTAATTTTGAAATTTGTTGATTTGAAATTAGATGTTGATTGTCATTGATTAAGGTACTAATTAAACCAGAATAGAGTTCCACTTCCGTTTCTTAGTCATTGAAGTTTCTGCATCACATATTTCTTGTTGTTTACCCTGCTCAGTATTTCCGGGAAGGCAAATTTGGAGAAGACAGACCTGGAACCAGCTTTGAAAGCTCTTAAAGATAGGCTCATGACCAAGAATGTGGTACGCTTCTCTCAGGCCCTCTGCTTATTCCTTTTTGAAGTTAGTTTATATTTTATAACTATTTATTGTGCTTCCTCAAGGAGCTCCAGTTTGTTTGTATTTCTCCTTCCTAACCCTGACATTAGATTTCATGTTGTGGATCCAATAGGCAGAAGAAATAGCTGAAAAACTTTGCGAATCAGTATCAGCAAGTCTGGAGGGTAAAAAACTTGGATCATTTACAAGGATATCATCAACAGTGCAGGCAGCGATGGAAGAGGCTCTTGTTCGCATTTTAACTCCCAGGCGTTCGATTGACATTTTGAGGGATGTTCATGCTGCCAAGGAACAAAGCAAACCATATATTGTTGTCTTTGTTGGAGTTAATGGAGTTGGAAAATCTACCAACCTTGCTAAGGTGATGCTTAATACAATATTATTGGAGTCCTGCCTAAAGCCCTATTTATTCATCTGATGAGCTATTCTATTAATGTCATTTTGCAGGTTGCTTACTGGCTTCAGCAGCACAAAATCAATGTAATGATGGCTGCATGTGATACATTCCGTTCTGGAGCTGTTGAGCAGCTACGTACTCATGCCCGTAGACTCCAGGTATTTTGTTTTTGAGGCAAAGCCCTCTCTTTATATCTTACCCTCTTAAAATCAGTCAGCAATGTGACTGAATAGTGTCCTTCTAGCAAGGTTCAGTGATGTAAGTTGACAGTGATTTGACCTGTAAAAACTTCTGTCATCAGATCCCCATATTTGAGAAGGGTTATGAGAAAGATCCTGCAATTGTGCCAAAGGAATCAATCCAGGAAGCATCCCGAAATGGTTCTGATGTGGTTCTTGTTGATACAGCTGGTCGAATGCAGGTAACACAATTGATATATCTCAAAGCTTTTGCATTTTGACATATGTATTTGATTGTTTTAAATGCAATATTTGTCAATATTTATAGGGTTGGTGTTTACTGCTAAAAATGTTAAATGTAGCATGATGGGAAAGCTTAAGCAAGCTTGTTGCAAATAGTATTATACCCTAATTCTACGTTTGGATTGAAGGAATGGAATGAAGAGTGGAATGATTCATTTCATTATAGTTGAAATGAGTTATTCCATATGTTCTCCCTCCCCCAAGGAACCATACACAATTTTTTTCATTCCATATGAATGAGTAATTCCATTCCCACCTTCATTACTCCAATCCAAACGTAGCATAAGTGTTAACTATATATTTGGCTGTTGGTTCTCACTGCTCACTGCTCACTGCTCACTGCTCACTGCTCACAATCATCTGCAGGATAATGAGCCATTGATGCGTGCACTGTCGAAGCTTATTTATGTAAACAATCCAGATCTTGTCCTTTTTGTTGGTGAGGCACTAGTTGGGAATGATGCTGTGGATCAGCTATCGAAGTTCAACCAGGTACAGAACCTTTTGATGGTAAACCATAAGTATTTGTATATTGTAAAATTCGAGTATCGTTGTAATTGTAGGCGATAGATTTGAACCCCTGGCCACTATCCTCCCTGCAAATGCCATGACAGCACTTAACAACTTTGTGGACAGTTTTATTATTTTTATGAACATTTTATTGAGATGCTTGTCTTTGTTCTGCTGCAGAAATTAGCAGATCTCTCACCGTCTCCAAATCCCAGATTGATTGATGGAATCCTGCTCACAAAGTTTGATACCATTGATGACAAGGTAAACAAGCCCCCGATTTAATGGAAAATATGTGACTATTAGAATGTTTTGTTGTGTTTATAATTACTTTACATTACCCAAGTTGTGTGTGTAACTGGGAGTGAAAATTGGACTGTAGGTTGTAGCTGCACTATCAATGGTTTACATATCTGGATCACCTGTCATGTTTGTTGGATGTGGACAATCCTATACCGACTTGAAGAAGCTCAATGTGAAGTCCATCATCAAGACACTCCTAAAATGATAGTTTATGTTTTGTCTATCATCGCCTCATCAGTGACCTTCAACTTGTGAACAACTATGCTTTCCATTTTATAACTTTGGTACTGTCCCCATGTGTTTGTAACTTTATAATAGTTGCTTTCATTTAGTTTGTTGACATAGTCTCCCCTTTTTCCTCTCCTGCAATGCAAAAATATATATTGTAACTTAATTTGGAAGGAATTTGCAGTCGCCAGTCGGGATGTTAAAGTTCTAAAAACCTTGTAAAGCACTAGAAAGTATCTACTAGTATTAAAATTCGGTTGGTCTTTAAGAACCACGAAATGGGTTTAGGGTAGTAAAAAAGTTTTCTTGGAAACGGTTGTGTTTGATTGTACAAGAAGCGAAATAAAAACTGATCAGCTGAGGGTTCGAAAGCAGATGACTTGAGAGAAACCAAAAGGACCTGCAAGTGCTGTCTGGGGTCCAAACAAAATTCTAATGCAAGACAAAGATTAACCCAGATAATAGAACTTCAAATGGCTCTTGCATGTCTAAAATTAACCCAGATAGAGGGTTCTATTGCAGGCATTGTGCTACCTTGGAATTAGGTTTAAAGGGTTTTTAATGGCACAAAGGCTATTTGATGAAGAATGATATGACAAATCTCTAATCAAAATAATCTTATATACTCGGAAATGAAGTATCTTCACAAGGTCCATCAAAATGGTGGATTTTTGTCCTGATTAGTATACAAAACTATGGATGGCCGTGTAAGAGGGATGTCTCATTGCTTAAAACAATCGCCGAGGCCAGGTGGTCTGGGCAAGCTAAGATCTCGCTCATTCACGGCCTGATGAAACAATCAAAATCCAAGACTTTCCATTAAGCACCAATGACTAAAAAAGAGCTCTAGTTTGCTAGCATATATAATTGGCTGAATCTAACCTGCACGTACGCTCTTTTGATGTGCATCCTTGTAGGCCACAGTTATCAAAAGTGAAAGCTTCTGCAGGTAAAGGTAATATGAAACATCCAGATTTCCCAACCAACATTGCATGCAAGCCAGTATAGTTTAGAATTTAGAAACAAGGCTGGCTGTTGTAACACCCCCCGGCCCCTTCTATTATTTTAAAATAAAATAAAATATATATAAGTCATTTTTAGGTATCACTTATCAACCAATTAAAACTTCACTAGAGATGCATGTTCCCAAGACCTGATCCAGTGGAGGAGTATTACCTGTGCCTTGAAAACTTAATTATCCCTACACACCGTACTATGTTAACACGTACGTGATGATCGATACAAAAAGGCCAACGTCTGTGTTCAGGAGTACAATGTATCGATTCAATCTAAGTAGAAACCAAACAATAATATTTACTGACTTGAGTACACTTTCATGCCATTATTTTCTGCCAATCTACCTTCGTATCATCATGGTTAAGCACAATAAATACATGCATTAATATGTTTTAACTTTAAGTGCATTAAATTTTCAAGTGACACTATATATAAAGGTACGTACGTAAAAGAAAGTTTAGAATCAACAAGAAGAGGTCCCAACTCCTAATATCAAGCGAATTATGTGTACTCACTTCTGCTCCTAATTAATTCCATTGCAGCCTTGGTGATTTCAGTGCCTAGCTATAGGTTGCTGATTGCCAGATAGTAGTGTCATCTCAGAAATTTTTCGTTACCAATTTAGTGTGGTGCCCTTGAAAAATTAGAGCTTGCAAGACTGAGAGTCTAGCATAAATATCCCTTATTCAGATGAGCAAGTTCAGAATACTAATCCAATGCTATTTGGTATTTATAATGCATAATCCAATGCATTGTTTATTTATACCATTAATCCAATTGTTTACCTAAAAGGGTATTTATAATGCATAATCCAATGCAGTGTTTATTTATACCATTACTCCAACCTCATCTGCATTGTTTATTTGTACCATTAACCCAATGCATTATTTATTTATAGTTACTTAATAATAAATTTGTTCATAGTTCAAAAGGTTAAAATAAAGAAACACGTATTCAGATGTTTGTGACAAACAATTATCAAACACATCATTTTATTTTATATTCACATCTTCTAATTTATTTAGATTCTCTTGTACATTCAGAACTTTTCATTCAATTTTATCAAATAACACCTCAGTAATTAGGAAATATTTTTTTTTATAATTATTTTATATAGTAATAAATTTAAAATTTTTGGTTTTTTGAAAATCTGTAAATTTACACAAAAAGGTTAAATATCCTTTCTTTCCTACCACGTCAAGTCCCACGTCTGTGATGGCAATAGTATTAATACGGAAGGGAGGGACAAGGGACAAGGGACAAGGGACAAGGGACGGAGGCTAATGGCAATGGGGGCAAAGACATTGAAAAATACAACCCCAAATAAGTTGATCCCACCACTCTCTCTCTCTTATAAAAGCCAAACCAACCTCCCTATTTCTTTGCAGAAAAATTGAAGGTCTAACAGGGACAATTGTGACCGACAAAATTGTGAGGGGAAGCCGGGAAGATTTTAAGTTCTAAATACCACCAATTAGGCATGCACACTCGCCTGGTTTGGGTCTGTTAGGCCTTGAGTTTTGATTAGTTTATTGACTTTTGGCCTACAGACTTTGGTCGTTTGGCTGTGGTCTGGTTAGGTCTGCAGGTCCAGGACTAAGGCCAGGTTAGGACCAAGGCTTTGGTTGGTTTGATCTGATCTTTTTTAATGTTACATATTAAATATTAAAAATATAAATTAATAGATTTTGTAAAAATGATGCAAGATTTCCAATATTTATTTTATTTTAACATTGTACTACACACCAATATAAGTTGAATGATTAGAACAAAAATAAATATATTTCTATTAAATTAAAAGAAAATGTAATCTAGATTTAACTGTAATATAAATCAAATTGATTTCCTAAATATATGTCTAGTTGTCTATTATGCACTTCGTAGAAAATATTTTAGATTATCTAAATACTGTGATATTACACTTTTACTTTTTTAATATAAATTTAGTTTCAATTTTATTTTCTTATTGTAAAGTTTAAAACACATATATCTTTTAATTTATGGTCATTAAACTCTTACATAATTATATCTCAAGTATTATTTTCAATTAGTTTTCTATTTACTTTATAGAATTTTTATTTAAATTGGTACAATGAATACACGAAAAATAACCAAAATCATAAATTCTCTAAGAATTTAGCATATCTAAATTAATGAAAAACTTGAGTATTTAGAAGAAACTAACTTATTATTAATATTTAATATTAAAATTAGTTTATTGATGTATTAATTAATGTTATTAACATTAAAATAACAAGGAATATTAATAAATTTTATTATTAAATATTAGCAATTTAGTATCTACAATAAATTAACTTATTATTAATATTTAATCAACTAAGTAACTAACTTATTATTAATATTAAATATAATAACTAGTTATATTCATGTATATTAATTAAACGTGTCTACAAGAAACCAAGAATGAATAATTAAAATTTTAAACTTTATTGATGTATTAATTAAAACTAATGTATTATAATTTACAAATTACAATAATGAATAAGTAAAAATTTATACTTTATTGATGAATAATTATAAATTTAAAATTCAAAAATTATATATAATTGAATAAAAAATCATGTAAAGTCTCATACTAGGCCAGACCTCAGACCAGACCCAGCCAGACTCCAAGACAGGCCAGATTTTTATCTAAAAATAACAGTTTTTTTGAAGCCTTCAAAGTCAGGGTTAATCAGACCAAACCTTGACCAGGCAGGGCCCAGATCAAATCAAGACCACTGCAAGCCTTAGGCCTCAGGCCCTTTATGCTATCTCTCTCTGTATTTAGTATTTAGTATGGATTAATTACATATATTAGTACCTTTTAAAAAATAATTACAAAAATAAAACACCCATAAAATAATTACAAAAATATTACACTTTTTTAATTTTATTTACAATATTATTATAATTATGAGTCCTTAATTAAAGGGATTAATAATATTAATGGGGCATATTTTTTTAAAATGCGTGATAACCGCCAGAGTATATTATGCATGTAGGACTCTTCGTTTTCAGTATACTACCCTTTACACGCATTTGAAACCCTCTTTTCTCTCTCATTCCGTGTTTGAAAGATTCTCCATTCGATCGTTCGAAGTTAGCAATTTCGTTCTCGTCACCATCATTTCTACTTGTTTTCGTGATTAACAGTGTTCATTGAAACCTCTATCTCTTTCATTCGTGTTTCAGTATTCTCCATTGTTTGTTATCGAAGTTTATAGCCATTTCGTTTTTCGTTCTGTGTTCGTTCTGCGTTCTGTGTTCTGTGTTCATAGCCATTTAGATTACGTGTTTTCGTTCGTGTTACGTGTTACGTGTTCATAGCCATTTAGATTCGTGTTTTCGATTCGTGTTCGTGTTCTCTTTCATTCGTGTTCCGGTTGGTTTATTATTCTTGATATCGATTTCGGTGTGTATATTTTGTGTCGATTATTTTGAAATAATTTAACGTATTATATATATTAATGTAGTTTATCAGACGAATGTAGTATTGATTGTTGTGTGGGTTTGTGTTATTTTTTATGTTTTGTATAGAATGGTTGATACAAAGAAGAAGGATGGGAAGAGGAAGAGAATATCGGAGCGTGAGTCATCGAGGGCGTGAAGAAGTTTCTTTGTGGATAGGAAGGGAAGGAAAAGGATATATGTCGGAAATCGGTAAGAATGAAAATAAAGTGGTGATACTGCGGTGATATCAAGCATTCTCAAGTGCGATTAGATTCTCGAGCTTGGCGTTCACGTAGTTAAGGCCAAAGGTCAAGTGCTTATCCGAATATAATTTCAACACGTAGAAATTTAAAGGTGTGTTATTTTTAATTTTCTTATGGTTACCATTATATAATTATTTGGTTACTTATTAGTATGTATTTAGTTCTTTGTGATATTATATTCTTTGTGTTACTTTTATGGGTTGGTTACTTATTAGTATATATTTGGTTCTTGTGATATTATATTCTTTGTGTTACTTTTATGGGTTGGTTACTTATTAGTATGTATTTAGTTCTTGTGAATTTTTATTAGTATGTATTTAGTTCTTGTAAAATAATAATTATTTGGTTACTTATTTTACGTATTTAGTTCTTTGTAAACTTTTAATGTTTTGGTTACTTATTAGTATGTTTGTAGTTCTTGTCATTTTATAGTTTGGTTATTGTTATATATCGATTTTAGTTCTTTGTCATATTACGCTTTTATTCTTATTTTGTATTTTTTTATGCATAATATTTTTTTGCCTAGTATCATGTTTTAATAAATTGAGTTTAGTGTATAGGTTGTTTATGTATTGGTTACCATTAAAAGATGGTTTGGGTACCATCATAGAATTATTTCGTTACTTGTTAGTATGTATTTTGTTTATTGGATTTAGTGTATATAACACTATTTTTGTATAAATTTTGTTATATTGGTTACTAATAACTGCTCAATTATGATTTTGTGTATTTACGTTATGGGATCTTTACTATGAGGAATGCTGTAGAAAATTCACTTTGGAAAAGTAATATATTGGTGTGACGTAAGTCCCCATAATTATTGCCAAGAAATTGAATGAAAGTTAGTTTGGAGAAGTTTAGGTGACATGTTTTGGAAATTTTTGGAGTTTGGTGAGCATCAAATGTATTCATGATTATTCACCATGCTCTTGTAAGGGAGGTTCACCAAAGGGATGATGGTGAGATGTGGGTTTTTGTTTGGGGAGAAAAGGGTTAGGTTTTGAATTTTGCTGAGTTTTGTATTCGATTTTACGGGTTGAGATGGCAAGGCAATGATGATATAAGTGCATATAAAGGTATGTAAAATCGATTATTGAAAAATATTTTTGGGGCGAAAGTTGTTTTCGTAGTAGTATAGGTAGGATATTAGGAAGGTAGTTTCGATGGCGATGATGAGGCTATTAGGATGTCATTGATTTTTTGGTGCTTAATTTTATTCTTTCAACAGTTTTCGAAAATTTTGTTGATGGGGCGATGGTCAATTTTTATGTTATGGTGATGTTAGCGGTTTTCCTTGGGGAAAGTTGCATTTGAAATGACAAAGTACTCTTTGTCAAATGCTGAAGGGCATATAAAGAAAGGAAAGAGTGGTGGTTCAACATATAATTTCTACAAAGACCATTATATTAAATTGTATAAGTTGAATGGTCTTCCATATGTATTTCAAGTATTTATGTTTGAAACCATTTCAACTTTCAAAACTTATGGTATATGCAACGACGAGCATCCATCGGATGTCCGTTTATGTAGATGGAAGGAGCTAGTGAAGCCCCTTCAAATGATGAGTTGAATGATCCGTATTTTGTTACGGGGACATGTATGCGGGTGTACTACTAAGAATGCAATTGGTTACCTTTAGTTAATTATTTGTTTCTTGATTATTTTTGTGAAGTTTACTATTAACATAGTAGTTAGTTACCTTTATATACTAATTGAGTTCTTGATTATATTATGTGTATGTTAACAATAAAATGTTGTTGGTTACTAGAATATACAAAGTTTGGTTACCTTTATACATTTAGTTGAGTTCTTGATTTATATATATTTGGTTACGGTATATATGTTTTTGTTTCTTGATTATGTTTTATGATTCTTTATTTTATCTTTTTTGTTATTGTAATTGTAATTGTATAATGTTTGTCGGATGTTATCTTTGAAGTGTACTTATTGTTTTTCAAATTTGAGGGTAAAAAGTTTGATTCCAATGTTGAGGAGAATGAACGACTTGATTTGGGCGGGTTTCACTTTTTCAATGGGAAGGATGCTGACAAAAAGGTGAAGGATGACAACATTGGATTTGATATATCGGACATTAAAGATGCAATTGATTGATACTGCAGTTTACGATAGTTGGAGAAAAAAGTTTCTGAAATTAAGAAAGACGTTGTAAAATTGCGGGCTGATATTAAGGATGAGATGCAGATTTTACACGTTCAGATATGCAGAGACTTTAGGTTAATTATTAGAGATGAGTTACGCGGGTTCAAAGATGGTGGGGTTAAAGAAGTTGATAGTGATTACGATGATGATTACGATTCGATTACGATGAGGGTGGTGATCTTCGATGATGATGATGGTCGATGATTACGATGAAGGTGATGATGTTGTTGATCGGCGATCTTTGGTGAGGTTAGTGATGATGGTCCGAAAGTTGATGAGGTTAGTGATGATGGTTTGAAAGATGATGAGAAGAAGGATGAATTTGTAAATGAAGTTGGAAATGAAGGTGATGATGTTATGCTTGAAGGCCGTCATATTATTGAGGATGTTAAGGATGTTATGGTTGAAAACCGCGTATGTTATTGAGGATGTTATGGTTGAAGCCCGTCATTTTGTTGAAGATGTTGTTGAGGATGTTGGTGATGTGATGATTTTGTTAAGAAGAAGGATGGTAATGAATCGAGTATGGTAATGAAGTTGAACTTGATGGTATGGTTGAAGAACATCATGAAATAATAAGTAATGTTGTTCAAGAAATTATCAAGGTTAGACTTTTTTTGTTTGTTTTGTTTTGTGTTAGATGTCTTTTTTTCATTTTTTTAAAGATCAATTGATTGTTTTGTATTTTGAATAGTATTAAGAATGATGTTGACATGTCGACTTTTGACATTTTAAGCCAATGTCGGGGAAAGAAATTGTTGTTTTATGTTCTTCTTTGAGGTTAGTGTTATTACGATATGCAACTTTTTTTCCATGCTTTAGGTTTTAGTTCTTTGTTTTACCATTACATGCTTAAGGTTTTGGTTATTGTTTCAATTTTACTCGATATCCAACTCATAGATATATAAGTAACCATTATAATGTTTCATAGTAACCAAAAGAGCATTAGTTAGTAACAAGTATAATGTTTCATAGTAACTAATAATGCATTAGACGATAACTAATATAGCATTAGGCAAGTATAATATTACCAATACATAATTAGTTAATAACAAGTATAATGTTTCATGGTAACCATTACTGAGATTAGACGATAACAATCTACAACATCGATTTTTATGTGAAAATATAATTGTTTTCGTTACATTTTACATCATTTGTAAAAGGGAAAAAGTTTGAGGGTGAAAGCAAATCAGTATTGGATGAGATGGTTACGACTACCGAGGATATAGTCCGATGTGATGAATTGGAGAAGAAGCGTCGATAGAAGTCGAGGCAAGCGGACACGTGCGTGAACATTTAAAGAGTGTTGTTCTACGGTCTCCATATCTGAGGAACATTTGGATCGTTTGGGTTATCGTCTAACGACGCGGGTGCTAGTCAAAGAGTTCTTTATTATTTCGCATTTCCCAAGGTTTGCATGGATATGCCGTCAAATTTGAAGAGGCATTGTTTGAACAATTGGTTTAAAATAGGACTTAACAATGAGGAAAAGGTTTGTTTTTTTCATTAACAATCTATAGTTTTTTTTTATGAAACAAATAAATTTGCTTTTGGGTTGTGTGTATATTAACATGGTGATTGTTAATGTCGTGCCGTGTATACTAATATGTTTTTATATTGAAGGAATGACAAATTTCACGGGAAGAATGACATTATCGAACTTCTTTTGATTATTTGGGTCTATCGATTTCATCTAAAATGTGGTTTTATAAATTAAAGACTCTGGGCAATGGTTGAAGCGATGATGTGAGTTCTTTTTTTTTTAATTATGTTTTATATTTATGGTTACATTATTTATTTGTTTAAGTAAATAGCTTTACTTGAGTGTTAGTTCTTGTTATATATCATCTTATTCATTGTCGTATATTTGTTTTGTTACTATTATATTCTTTGTTTTGTTACTATCATACAACTATTTGGTTACTATTATATAATTGTTTGGTTCTTATCATAAATGTTTTATATATATGTTGGTTACCATCATATAAAATGATATGTTAATATTTAAGCATGTTTTGGTTCTTTATGATATAAGTGGTTGATTCTTGTCATATATATGTATTGTTATTATTATATTCTTTGTTTGGTTACTAGTATACAACTATTTGTTTACTTATTATATAATTGTTAAGTTACTATGATATATGTTTTTATATATATTTTGGTTGCCAACATGTAAATTGATATGTTCTTATATAAACATGTTTTAGTTCTTTATGATATAAGTGGTTGATTCTTTGTATATATAACTTTTTTTATTCATTGTTATATTCTTTGTTTGAGTTACTTATGTTACAATTTGTTTGGTTACTTATTATATAATTGTTTGGTTCTTATCATGTATGCTCTATATATGTTTTTTGTTACCATCATATAAACCGATATGTTGATATATAAACATGTTTTGAAGTCTACTATGATAAAAGTTGTTGGTTACTATCATATAACTGTTTTGTTAATGTCATATAATTTGTTTTGTTACTATCATATTCTTTGTTAGGTTATTATATTACAATTTGTTTGATTACTATTATATAATTGTTTGGTTCTTATCATATATATATATATATGTGTGTGTTAGTTAGTATAAATACATGTTTTATGTTTTTTTTAAAATTATGTTTTTTTATAGTCACGGTTACATTATTTAGATGTTTAAGTAACTAGCGTTAACGGTGTTGGTTACATTGATTACATAATGTTATTTTTCAACACTATTAATATTTTTTTTTTTTGTTCAAAGATATCAATGTTGCATTATATTACTTAGTAAATTGGCGGACATCGACGATATTGTGCGTATAAAAGGCGGCGACTACGGATTGTTGGTTCCATGCCAAGATGACCTCTCTTTTTGAAGAGTATACAAATAAAATGCGAGATAAGAGTGTGTTATGCGGGAGGGTGATGTCATTGAGTACATTCATGGATCTATTTATGGATGTAAACACACCATGGAAAAATGTTGACTATGTTTTGTTCCCATACATATGTCATCACAGGACCATTGGTTTTTATTACCGTTTGATGTGCATTGTAGGCGTCTAGCTATTTATAATTCTCTGTGATTTCAAAAGAAAATCCATGCAAACAAAAATCATGGATGTTTGTGAACCTTATATATTTATTCTTCCCACTTTATTGCTCAAGATTGGATTTTGGAGGATAGGAGTGACATTGACTTTTTAGCAATGAACCGTATCGCATAATAAGCGGGGAAGATGACATAATTGAGTTAGAATTTGCAGAGTCGGTTCTGAACAAGTGGATGGGTAAGGGTTACATTATTTTCAATTTTGAATTATTATATTTAATTATTTTAGTTCTTTGTCATATAATTGTTTTGGTTACTATGTTGTAAATATTTGGTTCTTTGTATAAACCGATATGTGTTATATATAGGTTGATTCTAGTATTGATTTTGGTTATCTTTTGTGCATTTTATACAGTGATTGCGGGTTGTTCACAATTTGTTTTGCCGAGCATGTCATTCATTCAGAAGATTGATGAAATTCCTATTTCATTCCCCATTGCACAATATCGGAAGAAGTTATGCACAAACCTATATATGCATGGAAGGAACAAACAATTGGAGGGATATGAGACTAACAGAGAATTTCCAGGAAGATTTGTTCCAGATTTTTATTAGTTCAGATATTGTTGTGTTGTCAGTATGAATTGTGTTCTGTATTTTTATTTTTTAATATACACAACAATTTTGTATGGTTCATTAAGGATGATTACTGAATCTTATATAGATGGGATTTCATATGTTATTATAATATCAGTTTTGGAATTAATTTTGTGTGTTGTTGGTATTTGATTCGATTTTTAAGTATTTCTTTACATTATATTGAAATATACGATTGGTAACCAAATATATATAAAAGGGTAACTTAATTTAAAGTTTTAATAGTAAATGCAGAGATATACAATATTGTTTCAGGACATATAACTGTTGTTAAATGTATCAGGACATATAATTATTGTTAAATGTATAGGTGAGAGTATACATTAGTTAACAAAAAAATTTGTTTTGGTGATTGTTATCTAAATATTTGGTTACCTATTTGTTATATTTTGTTTATTATTATAACAAATAAGTAACCAAATAGTTTACTCATATGGTCACCATATTATGTTTATACAAGTAAACAAATTGTAATAAAATTTGATAAAATCATTATATATCGAGTTAACATAAATATATGTTAACAATATTTGTTTTAGTTTGTATCAAAACAGTTATAAATTTGTATCACGAATGTTATGAATTGTTAAATGTATGTTTTTTTTTAGTGTATCATCATGATGGAAACACATTAATTTTAATTAAGAGATTTCATTTTTATATATGATGGTCAATTGTATAACTATCATATTAAATTAAATATATTTTGAGATGTTGAGTTGGTATTCAAATTGTTATATAAGAGTAACCATTTGACTTTATGTTAGTAACCAAATAATTTACAATTTATTTTTGGAATAATTGTCAAATAACAGATTGTACTTTTTGTGGGTTCCCAATTGTATTGGCAACTCATAATGAATTCGAAATCAAATGCTTTAATCAATAAAATGTTGGTTATTGTACAAAATCAAAAATGTTACCATCTATGTGGTTTATGGTTAATGATAGTAAACAATTATATATACATGTATCTACACTCTTAATGTAAATGCATTATATCGGGGTTTTTGGTCTTAAAACCGTGGATTATTGCAGTTTTCTTGTTGTGTCCTTTCTCGCGCACCTCTTGCATTTGTTTTGAATTTTGCTTTCGGATCCGTGTTTGTAGACTCTCCTACTTTTGGTCTTCCAACTGGTCTTCTGTGTTTCGGCGGTTTACAACCATATTTCTTACTTCTTACGTAGTACATCCAGGTTTTCTTTGTCATCTAACTGGCATGATTGAAGTTGAATATGTGTTGACCAAAGTTGTTTTATAGTATTTTTTGAGCAAAAATCATAATGACTCAAATTTCGCTTCTTTCATAATTGAGCTGAGATGCGGACATGGCATCTCATGGTATCTGAAATTTTCCACATGTGCATGTTTCTTTGGTCGATGTCCACAATATATTGTTTGACGACATAAATAAGCGGTAAAAAATCACTAAGTTTGATGTCTCAACCTACATCACAAATTAAGCATTGTTAGAATAAAAGTACAATGGAATCATTTTCATTATCCGAAAAAGAATACATATTAAATCAAACAACTCAATGTTATAATTACAAAACAAGTAACTAAACATTAACCAACTTAGCAAAGATAACATTATAATTATACGGAGTAACCAAATAAGCATCGATTAGTAACTTGATATATAATGATACTATCAATAACGAACTTCAGCGAGTATCATTTTAATTATTAAGAGTAACCAAACAAGTATCACTTAGTAACCAATATAATGATACATAGTAACCAACTCGGTGATGAATCGGTAACCATTGTAATGATATGCGATAAACAATTAAGTATTAATTGACAACCAATATAATATTTCATAGTAACCAAGTTACCATTAGCCGATTACACAAGTTATTATTAGTTAGTAAATATTATAGTGACAAAGAACTAAATCAAGATTAGAAGTAAACAATTCAACATTAATTAGTAATATTATGCAGTAAGAAAGCAGTATTAATAAGTAACCAGTACAATGATACACAGTAACCAAATCAAAGTGTCAAGTAACCATTATAATGTTTTGCAATAAGCAATTAGGTATTGGTTAGTAACCAATATAATATTACATAGTAACCAAGTTATCATTAATCAGTAAACAAGTCAGTATTAGTCAGTAAACATTATAGTTTAACATAGTAACTAAGTCATTAGATTAACAAGAAACAATTCAACATTAATTAGTTATATTATGCAAGAATCAAGAAAGCATTATTCAAGAACAAATACAATATAAAATTAATGCAATAAATTATAATTTGTATTTGTTACCTTAAGTTTCCTTGATTTAATGATATTAGATTGCAATCTTTTTTAAATTTGTTGTGGAAAGTGTTGTGAATGTTGATAGGTGCTTGTTTGTTTGTGAAATACCATCTTTGAACTGAATAACGTAGGCATTCAATCATTGATGCAACTGGAAGATCCCTAATCATATTAATTGCGTTGTTAATAGATTGGCGGTGTTTGAAGTCATTGTTGAGTATCTGCTTTACGGTCCATGGAGCTGGTGCACTTTTCCAACTTGACCTCTTCTCCAAATATTTCTTATTCGAGGAACAATGGCATCAAGTTCAATTGCCATGTGTTTGTTGAATTGTTCCTTTGTTGTATGCTCTACATGCCCCGTTGTTAGCTTGTTTAAGTTCTTCTCCTTTCTTTTTGAATCTATTTTTTATATTTTTCAGTATATGGTATGTGCGAGGAAGCATGCATGACATCTGGAAACACATAATTAAGTCCTTATATTATTGCTTCATGTCTATCTGAAACAATGCATTGCCCTTCCCTTACTCCACAAGCAGTTCTTAAATTCATGAAAAACCATCTCCAAGATAATTCATTTTCATTTGTCGGCCATATGAAAAGCAATCGGAACAATGTTTTGGTTTGCATCTTGTGTGCTTCTTATCGTATTGTCCTCCGTAAGTTGATTGTATGAATGTGCCATCGATTACAATAATTGGAAAGCAATGATGCCATGCTTGAATGGATGCTCGAATGACAAAGAACAAATATTTGAAACGAACATTTGTTTCAACTCAAGAGCGTGATGGAACTGTTATGAAACATCAATATTATCAATAGAATTATAAGTAGTATAATGCTACAAAGTAACGAAATGACATTAAGACAATAACAAATTATCATTAATACAAGAACCAAGACAAAGATTAGACAATATAATTTTATACAATAAACAAGACAAAGAGTAGAAGCGAGAACCAATGTATTTAATGTCAAGATATCAAGTCAACATTAGTTAAAGAACCAATTATCCAAACATTAGGCAATAACCAAAACAAGAAGGAATATATTGTTATCAAGAACTAATCAAGAACCAATATATTGTTACACAATCAAGAATCAATATCTTCATTACACGAGAACTAATCTGACATTAGTCAAGAATCAATAAAAGCGTTAAAAAGTATAATGTTACAAAGTAACCAAGATAGCATTAGACAAGTAACAACATATTTACTTACGAAGAACCAATACAACATTAGATAGTATAATGTTTTTGATAACCAAGACGACATTATACGATGAAATTGACATATTTCTATCTGATTACTAAGATATCATTATGCGGTAACCAACGATTACGTGAGGTAAAGAATAGCATTAGGCGATAAGAACAACATATTGTCTTACGGTGACCAAAACTGACATTAGATAGTATAATGTTTTCGATAATAAAGACTGACATTATGCGATAAACAACATATTGCTTATATCTGATAACCAAGATATCATTAAAGAATAATAAGCAGATTGCAAGAAACCAATGTATTTCTTTGAGTAAACATTAATATAAAAATTAGTAGAACTCATTTAAAATTATAAATATGAGGTAGGTAACCAATGCACATTATAGCAACCAAATCAGTTGAATTGAATAATCAACTAATCATGAAAAATAATAATGTGTTTTAAATTGTTACCTGGATTTATTTTCTGCAACATGTGTAACCATGATGGGATCAATGAGTAGTCGTGTGGATTTTCTCTTACCTTTTTTAACGCTTTCTCCTTCGATCTCCATGCTTTTTTGGTAAGAGATAGACACATTATATTCTGTCATCATGTCCTCAACAATATCGGTTGGTGTGTATATTTTCTTCAAATTTGTTAATTTATGCATTATGCATTCATTGACCAACTCACTATTTGCTTATCCGCGTGGTCTCGGCCAATATCGTTGATTGAACACGTGTGAATGTCGTTGAATTCCCACCTTGAGCAGATTTGGTTTTGAATACTTGATGCTCTCATCTTCTATTTGCAATTTTCATCATCTACGCACACTCAAAGACAAAGTCTACATGACTTTGTTCGTTGAACTTTGTGTCATCTTATTTTCTTGATTGAATGCGCCTCATTGATTGTGATAGGATTTTTTTTGTCTTTGTAGGTTTGATGTAATTTTACTTCACGTTCATTCGGATCTGTTATTACATCATCATATCGTTCTTCCGTGTATGTATGATTTGTCACGTTTTACATCTCGTTGTTGTTCCATAATTTTCATTGCAAGTCGATCAAAGCATATTCGTTCTAATTTGGCAATCTTGTGTTCTTTAGTGGAACTAGTCTTTGAATTCCCTTGTGTTGATCGATTGGCGTTACATCGTGAACAATGATTCTTCTATATTTGTCAAGTTATGCAAGATTGTTGTGCGGCCGCTTCTTTTTTCAATATCTATAATTAGTGGGAATTTTCCTTGTTCATCAGATTTTCTACTGACTTCAATAAAGAATCTCAAGGTTGCTTCATCTGATATACAGATCGGTGGAATGTTGATTCTAATGTGAAATTTGATCGACAATGTTGTTTTGTTTGTGTCATCCAGTAATGCTGATGCATATTATGTTTTGCATTTCTCTGATCGAACAAGTTGATGGAACTAGTATGCCGGTAACTTCAAAGTTGGTGTATTGGTTACTATCAGTCCATGTACCGTTGAAATAAAGCACAACAGGAATCATCTCCATTGTCTGAAAACAGAATAAGTCTTGTAAAGTAACCAAATCAATCCGAACCAGTAACCAAATTATATAATGTTAGTAACCAGAGAATGAAATACATTAGTACATTCATTTTACAATGGAAAAAATCAGTTTAATGTTATTTGTTTAGCAATTAAATTATGATAGTTGTATAAAAGTAACCAATGTAGCCAATTAGTTTCCATCATAATAAAACAAACCAATATAAATTAACCAAATATTGCACAGTAATCATAACAACATTATACAGTAACAAAATCCAATGTAAACAGTAACCAACACATGTTTAGTTAGTAACCATAAAATAAAAACATCATCCATTTAATTATTATAGTGAAAAACAACCAGTATAGAGGGTTTGTGGGCAGTTAAAAAATAATTGTTGTAACCAATGTAGTTAACAAGTAAACATTAATATAACCAATGTAGTTAACAAGTAACCATTAATATAAAAATATAAGTATAAGTATAATTAGATTAATGCAGTAATCGATTCAAAGATTAATGAGTATCCATTATATTCTTACATAGTATCCAAATCAAAAGTATTATTTATTAACCAAAATAATGTTAAACGAAGAACTAACTCGGCATTAGTCAGTAAACATATACATATAATTGTTCATACATAGGTAACTATATACATTTAATTGTTCATTAACCATATATAACCATAGGAATTTGTAGTAACCATAGGTAAATATATACATATAATTTTTATCTTCGATACACCTCAATATTAAGCAATAACAATCTGATGTAGTCGATGAGTAACCTCAAATATATAATAATATAAATTTGTAATCTTTACACAAGAATCGTGTCAAAGACTATCGAAAGTATCCGTTATAGTTTTATATAGTAACCAAATCGTAATTAGTTAGTAACCAATATATCAAAGTCGACATTAGTCAATAATTAATTCATCATTTTTCATTAACCAATTCGGTATTGTTCAATTAATATTATCAATAACCATTATAATTTTAAGCAAAGAACCAGATCAAGAATATGCGATGCTTGACAATAAAGTTACCCAATAATCAAATCATCATGAATCAAGAACAATATATTGTTACATAGTAACCTAGAAAGCATTAGGCGAGAACTAGCTTATCATTAGATATTATAATGTTACAAAGTAACCAAAACATCATTAGACAAGAACCAACATAGCCCATACAAGAACCAAGACAACATTAGACAATATAATGTTACAAAGTAACCAAGACAAACATTAGACAAGAACCAACATTTTGTAAATAAGAACTAAGATATCATTAGACAAGCGATAAGACAAAGATCGAACAATATAATAATATGATAACCAAAACAACAATAGACGGTAACCAACGATTTGCATTAGAGCAAGTAATCAATGTTTATGATGAGTAACCATTAATATAAAAATTCGAAGAGAACTCGTTTGAAAATTATAAATTAATCAAATAAAGCGGTTAGTGAGCAGTTTATATTTATTTAGTAACCATAATCTAAAACATATGAATGAATCAACCAAACGCTTATAGAATTTGTAATGTAGTTTTAATTGTAAAAAACTTAATAAAGGTAACCAATATACATACGAATCAAGTAGTAACCATAGGTAACTATATACATCTGAACTTTAAACTCACATACCTCGGAGTTGATTTGTATCGAAGTTCTTTGTGATATTGTTTTTAGTTCTTGAACTTGAAGTTGATGATGATTTTGTATTCTATTTAGCTTCTCCGATCTTAGATGTTACCGAAATTGAACTTGAAGTTGTTGTGATCTTAGTTGTTGATGATGATTTTGTATGTCGCGATCTCGAGAGGTGAGAAGAAAGGAAACGTCGACGTAAGATTTGGATTGTTAGATATCGATGTTGCGAGTTGTGTTGATTGCTTGAATTTAGGAAGCGGTTAGTGTTAGATAGAAGCGTTCAATAGCAAGCGTGTGTGTGATGTTAGTAATTTTATTATTGGGTTGTCTTATTTTTGTAATTATGTTGTGTGTATTTTATTTTTATAATTATTTTCTAATTGTTGTATATTAATGTTAAGGACCCATTTAGTATTTCGTATTTACCGGGTGGAGTGGAGCTCCTATTCATTCACTCTATATACCAAGTAGTAGTTTCTACCATGTTTTATTTTACTAGAGTTTATTGCCCTTTTTCTAAGCGGGAAAATAAAATTAATTTGGATTTTGGCTTATTAAATAAATATTTAAAAACTCTATGTGAACATAAAAATTAAATTTAAGTGTATTTAAATTTATTTATTTATATTTTAATTTTTAATAATAAATAAAAATAAAATTAATGAAATTTATGAATTTAATTTTCATGTCTATTTAAAATAGCTCTTAAATGTTTGGAATGGATTTTTACCAGTCAAAAAGAGTGTCAATATTTTGTTGCGAGTTGCTACGCCAGGTGCGTGGGGGATGATGGTGTCGCGCAATTCCACAAGCTAATCTAATCTAGGTATAATGAATATGTTGGGTGGCTGCCATTTATCCTTAAATAGTAAGAAGAAGGGTATTTTTGTATTTTCACGCTCTGCCTTTTATTATGTAGTATATGTATAATACTCCATCACAAACTCAGGCCTAGAAACAAGGTACTCCACTACCAACAACTGCAACGCATCACAGAACAGCATCCCTATCCCATTAATCTCTCTCTCTCTCTCTCTCTCTCTCTCTCTCTCTCTCCATCTATATCCTACTACCATAAATATATATATTCCAAACCAAACCTCATAGGAAAACAAACAACCCCCACACAGAAAAGAAGCTAGAAAGAAATATAGAAACTCCACGCACATTCCTCATCAAAAACAAAGAAGAGTCCACACCACCCAACCCTCTCTCCCTAATCTAATGGCCCAGCTGG
The DNA here is from genome assembly GCA_020205615.1 of Panax quinquefolius. NCBI lineage: Eukaryota > Viridiplantae > Streptophyta > Magnoliopsida > Apiales > Araliaceae > Panax > Panax quinquefolius. The sequence goes on from CM035168.1 coordinate 125,019,159, forward strand.
ACCAAAATTTATGTACAAGAAAAACAAAACAAAAAGACCAAAGGAAATACATTGGAAAGAAAGCGGAGATGTCTTCAAATGTCCTCCAACTACGCAAATCAAAAACATGTTCCCACCTTTACCCTTCTGCAACCCCCCAAAAAATTCCCATCTTCATCACTTTACTAACTCAACACATGAAATTTTTTGCCCGATTTATGTGGGCTTTTTGGGCTTTGTCTTGGTCATACTTTCACAGAGAAAACAGGAAAACGAGAACCTTTCTCCTCTCCTCTCTTTCTTCCTTTATTATTCCTTGCCTACCTCTCTACCTTTCTCACAAAAACTCTCTTTGGACCCTTTCTCATATTTATCCATCGTCTATTTTTGACCATTAGGCCGTTTGTATTTCGTTGGATCTTATGTCTAAGAAGTTGAAAGGGGTTGCTTTCGATTCCTCACCTTATGGTGTATATGGCGATTCTAAGACCATGTTCAAGCATCAGACTCTGATGCAAGATTACCAAGAGTTGCACAAGGTAATTTTCCCCTTTTTATTTTAAGATATGTTCATTGTTTTCTTGAGAATATGTTCCTGGGTTTTGCTTATGCTTCTTGTTGCTAGTATCTCTTTTGGGTATTTGCGGTTTGATCTCTTTTTGGGTAAATCTGAATTCTTTTCTTCCATTCGATGGGTTTAGAGTTTTGATGTCCTGGGTATTCTCATCTGTTTTTCTTCCTGAAAGCATCTCTTTTGGCCACCTGTTTTGTGTTGTTGTTTTGATATGTTGTATTCAGTATTCTGATCGGTTCAATCTAATTGTGTTTAGATTAGTCTTCAATGAACGAATCTTTTGGCTATGTTTTTGTTATAAAATAAAATAGTTATCAGCATGTATTTTAATCAACATCAGTTTTATTAGAAAATACCAATATATAGATCCCTTGTTATGGGATTCATTTTTTCCTCTGTTCTACACTTCTATGTGCACATCCTTCGCTGGTAAATCTTGCTAAACCTTTTTGTTTTTCCCCCCTTCAAATTGTCTAATATGTGGTCTGAAAAAGGAGCCCTTTTACTGGTAATCAGATAAAAAAAAAAATCATATTTATCCTTCTATTTTGTGCTTTCTAAAAGTAAAAAAGAGAAAAAAAAAAAGGGGTTAAGGGGTAGCTACTTGGGATTTTTTGACCTCTTTCTCTTCCCCCCTCATAAATTTGTTTCTGATGACTTTTATCAGATGTTAGTGGGTTTTCAGTAGTTTCTTGATATATGTACATCATCAAGTTGTCAAATTTATTTGATTTTTTCCACATTCTAACTAAATTTTAATCCTTTGGAGTTATCTATCACATAATTTACAAATAGAAACATGTTGCAGGATGTGGAGGCCTCAAGGTACAAGTTGGGGAACCTGAAACAGAGGAAAGAGACATTATTTGCAGAAGTCCGGTATTTATTAACTTACTTTGAGATTGTTTTGTGCTTATAGAAAATATATTCCACATGTGCGGTAATAACTTGAAATCCTGCATCCTTTTATTACATAATTTGTGTTATAAATTTTTCTGTCCTATTTAATTCTAGTAGAAATGAAGAAGTCTCATTCATATGTTGTAAACCTTTCACATCACTGGTTTGGTTTATGTATTTGTTCTTTCATCCAATCTTTGGAAGAAATCATCCGATTGGAATTTTTGTTTGAACATATTTTCTTATTTTTGATACTTGTGAATATTACTCCACTGTTTAATTTTAATACACATCCAACTATTGGTAAGTTTTTCTATCTTTTGTTTTTTCTTCATAACAGATTTCTGCAGCAAAGACACAAATACCTATTGAAAAGCAAGTCTGCGAAAGTCCCACAAGATCGAGTAAAAGAACACTTGCAACCACATTATGCAAAGATTAAGAAATTTCAGATTTCCAACAAAAAGGAGGCTACTCTGAGAGTTTTCAAACCAAACCAGAAAGGAAGGTTACATATGGGAAAGGAAGTTTTGATCCAAAATACAGTTCCAAGTTTTGATCCGAACTATAAAGGGAAGAAACATACTGAAAAGAATGCAGCTCGTACCAACTCTACAACGGCCTCAAATTTATATCCGAGTAGAAAATTGTACAAGGGAAAGGAAGTGGCCCATCAAAGTTCTATGGCCATCATTAATTTGAATCAGGAAAGAATATACAACGGAATTAGTGCAGCTATGCGTAACACAGCTCCAAATTTTGATTTAAATCAGAATTTTGATTTAAATCAGAAGGAAACCGCATGTAATGGGAAACAATCCTCTTTCCAAAGCCAAGCTCCAAGTTTCGACTTGAACCAGATCTCGGTAAAGATTTAGAAGTGCATGTTGAATTACATTATTCGACTGTTATAAATTTGTTTTACTGGTCATCACTGATTTACTGTACTGAATATTAACAGAGGGAAGAAGAAGAATTCCAGAATAATTGTGAGCTATTGAGGTTCGAAGGGCCAAAGAAAGGTTTGATCAACGAAGACCAGCTTATGTTATCTGTGTGTAGAAATATTGGAAATGGTTCTAATCATGCTGGGAAGAGAAAGATCTCATGGCAAGATCCGGTTGCTTTGAGGGTATGAATATTCATTTATACCTCCAGATCAAGGTCTCATAAAAGGCAGAATAGATTATCAAAACCATAGAGGAGGGCTTAAAAAAGTGCTCTGCTGCTTTTTTACCCTTTGGTTTGTTCTATGATACTCCTCATTTTTGTAAAGAAACTCTTAGATATATGGTATGTATTAAAACAGTCTCCAGTAGTCGCAGCTCTGTTAAATGAAATGAAATATTCTGGCGATGATCAAAATTCTTAAATTTCTAGCACGCCATTGTTCCCCAACTTTATATATAAACCTTCAAACTGTGCAAGGCAGTCAATTGTAACAAATCCAAATAATGGCCGGTTCAAAGCTAATTTTGCCAAGTCTTCTGTAAAAGTTGGGGAGTATATTTTTTGGTCACTGTATTAGGTTTCAATTTTTATTGTGGTTATTGAAATTTTTTTGTTACAATTGAATATATATACTCTAAAAAACTTGCCAAATAGTCATTAGTTAAGATTTTTGTCCAAAAAATAGACGGGAGTGCTGAGTAGACTAACCTTTGCCAGGTGATTGATGAGGTGGCACTCTTATTGGATCTGGAGGAAAATGTCCCTCTCCTTGCACTAATTAATCAGTTTCTCTCTTAATTAATTATTACTCAAACCACAGTTGAGAGCAAAAAAATATATATAAATCAAGTTTTGAGATATTTCGTTTGATAGAGTTGTGCGATTACTCAAAGATTAGTCGGTTGAAGAAAATCTCAGTTCCTCTTCATACAAGTAAATTTTACTCTCAATTTTTTCTTATCTCAGTTCTATGGTTTAAGTAAAAGAGGGTTTTTGAAATTTTAAAATTTCATTGGATGTAATTGGGTCAAATTCCCTCAAATCATATTTTTTTACTCAATTTGTGGTCCCGATGGTCCTATGTTGTTGTTTTCTTGTAAAAAATTTAAATGGTTAAATTATTTGATGGTGGCCTTTGTTTGTCTGACATGCGTATTAGGTTATATATAAAGAATTCTGTCGTGGCCCTGTGTTGTCTCCCATTCTATCTATTTTGTATAAAGTATTCTATGTCTTGTCTCCCATTCTATGCATATTTGGTTATTGTTTTGTCTGACATGCATATTAGTTTAAAGTTTAAATTTTTACTTGTCTCACATTCTATGCTTATGTTGTATTTGGCAGTGTTCTCTTTCTAGTTATAATTATTCATGTTTTTTGTAACCTTATTAATTTCACTATCACATGATGTCTTTGTTGCTATTGAATATACATTATAGTGGGAAGTTTAAGTCGGTGCCAGTATACGAGTATGATGGTGGTTTTACAAAAACAACAAAAATGGATGTTGATTATCTTTGTTCACAAATAATAGCTTTTATGTCTGAACTTTTTAATTATCATAAGAACTCTGTAGTTTTCTATAAAGAAAATGGGGTTCCAATGACACATGAACTTAAAAAATTGTATGATGATAAAAGTATTAGGGCATTGCATGTAACATCTATAGGTTATGATTCAATTGATTTATATGTTGATCATGGGGATAATATTCCAGTGTATAATGCAGAGAGTAATATTAATGGGGCTAATAATGAAGGAGCTGATGGGTCTAATAATGTAGGGGTTGATGATGAAGGGTATGTAGCTTTGTCATCTGATGACAATGATTACCATGAAAGTGATAGGTTAATTACTGATGAGGAGTATTTTGAGGCTAGAAGAAGTTAAGGGAATATAGAAGAGAAGTGAAAAAGAATGGGGAGATTAATCCATTAGAAGATTCAGATGATTTAAATGAGAGTGAAAATGAGATGGGGAATGAGAGTGAACATGACAATGAAAATGCTGAAAATGCTCACCAACCTCCAAATGAACAAGAAGAAATAGAACAAGTAGTTGAAAATGAACAGGAACCTGATAACAATGAAGATGATGATTATAATAGGGATGATGACACTGAAGGTAATGGTGGGCAGTGGGAAAGTGAAGATAATGATAGTGACAAGCAGTGTTCACAAAATGAGGAGAGTAGTGAGGAGGAGTAGGAGAGGAGAGTACTGAGGAAGAGTAGGATGAGGTGGAAATGGTAGTTAGGGATAGGAGGAGTAAGATGAATGAAAAATCTAAGTTTGCAGTTATTGAAAGTAGTATGCACACAAGCCAATCATGTTTGATGATAAAGCATATACTTTGTAACAATCTTATTCATTTATTGATAAAAAGTATTAATTTATTAAAGGCTTTTAATTATCTACGTGATCTTTGTTTTATAATATGTGATAAACCCATAGTTTTAAGCAATGCTTTTAGAATAATGATGATGATCATTCTAATGAGATCTAAATTCTTAGAAAGCTTAAAACTAAAATAGTTCCCAATCATTGGATTACTAAATTGGGGATTAGTGAATCCGGATAGATTGAGTACATACGTTGCTTGCTTTCGTTGGATGAGGATGATTGATCTCATGATCATTTGTGTGGAACACTAAAAGCAAGTATGTAGAGTGCTTATTAGAGAATAAGTTCACTTTGAGCATTGGCTCATTAAGGAATACCTAATGGAGTTTTACTTATGCATCGATAGGAATTCTCAAGTGATAGTAGTCAAGTGATCCTTGGACTTGAGATCATCATAGTATCTTGTGTATGATGAGTTATACTTTGACTTATTCCTTAAGACCCTTAGGGTATATCAAAGGGTATGCTTGGGTATAACAAGTTGTACGTGGAGATAATATATGATCGATAAAGAATTTACCACTTTAATAAAATAAAAGAAATGTCTATGTGATTCGATAAATAACAACCCAGTAGTCCTTGGTTAAGCAGAATGAAATTAGAAAGGAGTTTCTAATTTGCATTATTTGAGTTGTGCATTTAAGGATCGAAATACATATAATTAAATAAAATAAGACTTGTGGTAATTCCATGTCTTATATTTAATTGGGACATTGTATGGTGGAAGGATTGAATTATCGGTAACTATTTACTCAAAGGTTCTTTTATGATTAATGTTGAAATCTATATTATACGGAAAGTCGTTGATCGCTAGGGAGGCTTATCCTATTGTAGAATAAATATTATTTATTTAAATAAATTAATTGTTTAATTTATTTATTTAAATAAGATTAAATTGTTCTAATTGATTTATTCACAATAGGTTTAATATGGAGAACCTAAAAGGGTCACACCATAAAAGGAAGAATAATTATTTAAGAAGTTAATGGCATAATCGTAATAATATGTTATGTATATTTAATTTAATCTATGGTGATAGAATAAATTAAATAGCTTAATATTTATTATTTAATATTTTAGAAATATTAAATATAAATTAATAAGAGGAGTCTTATTAATATTATTATAATTATTATTATTATTTTAATTTCTAAAAGAGTTTAGGAATTAATTTAATATAAGTACTCTCATTTATTCTTAATTGGATTAGGAAGAAAAATTAGTTAAAGGAGTTTAATTAATTATCCTAATAAGATTAGGAGCCCCTTTAATTAAAAGGGTTTAATTAAATGATACCTTATTTTTTTTAATAGGGTTACTTGATATCTTTATAAGAGAGTCTTATATCGGATATCTATCTTACGTAATAATTCGATTTGTTGGAGGTACGCTCTTTTTACATAGAGATAGAAAAACTAGGGTTTAGCCAACCACCCATCTTCTTGAATCCTTCTTCTTCCTTGGTGGATCACCTCTAGAGGCCAAACACTTGGGTGGCTAACGTTGATCAAAAGGAAGGAACCAAACGGTGAATTCAAGTTGAGCGAAAAGGTTGGAGGTGAACTTGTACTGCAGGAAGCTCGGATCTTGAGGTATGTTTGTTCTTCATATCTTTTCGTTTAATTAATAATTGTCGCATAAAGGGTGATCAGGAGTTTATGGTTTGTAAATTTTTAAAACTACGATTTTTACACGCTCCATTTATTTATCTGATTTGATTGCGTTCTTGAATATCTACAAACCTAACGAGTGGTATCGAGCCAAACCTTTATACAAATTATTAATTGTTTGATTTAATTTGTATATTGATATGTGTTTAGAACAATTTAATTGGGCATAATTTTATGTATAAAATAAAAAAAAAAAAAAAGAGTCTTTTTTTTTTTACGGCGAATCCGTGATATTGCTTAACTTTCTATTACTTCACGTCTTTGGAGTATAATTAAACCTTTTAAAAATTCTATGAAGCTTTACATATTCTGAGATTCTATTTGCTTGATAAGTGGGAATCAATAAGGTGGTTAAAAAAAAAAAAAAGGTACACGTGCTAAAAAAAAAAAAAAAAAAGGGAGCCGATTTGTTATATTGCACGGATTACATATATATATGTTAACAGGACATTTGTCAAAAGTAATCTTATGATTACTTATATATTATATATATAATATATATTTCCGTTTCATATATATATATTATATATAATATATATTCTTAATACTTTTATAATTAAAATAAAAGGTTTATTTTAATTTTAAAATTAGATTTCATTCTAATTAATTAGAGTTGGAATTGGATTTCATGATAACTAATTGGAGTTGAAATTAGATTCTATGTTTCCTTAAATAAAAGAGTTTATTTAGATATGAAATAAGATTTTATATTATTCAAAATAAAAAAGTTTATTTGTGAATAGAAAAAGAATCCATGTTTTCTTAAATAAAGGAGTTTATTTAGAAATGAAATAAGATTTCATATTATTCAAAATAAAGGAGTTTATTTTTTAATAGGAAAAGAATCCTAATTTTCTTAAATAAAGGAGTTTATTTAGATATGAAATAAGATTTCATATTATTCAAAATAAAGGAGTTTATTTGTGAATAGGAAAAGATAATCAAGTGTTTCCTTTAATAATTTTTTTTTATATATGGAATTGGATTCCATAATTAATTAAAATAAAGGAGTTTATTTTGATTAAAATTTTGATTAAAATAAAATAGTTTATTTTATTCAAAATTGGATAAATTAAAATAAAATAGTTTTATTTTGATTTAAATTTGGATTAAAATAAAGGAGTTTATTTTGATTCAAAAAATAGATTTTATCTTAACTAAATTTGCCCATTAAATGATATCAATATATATATTAAATGTTTATTATTCATAAAGATGAATGTTATTTATTGATGCGTATGATGATGTGTATGATAATAAATGGGATTGATTATGAATTATTGACCCGATGCGATTGGATTTTATTTTAGTTGGATGCATGAATGTATGGGTTTTATTAAATGGGAATTCTGCGTGCCTCGTCTTCTCTAATTTTTCTTAATGTAAATTCTATCTCTCTCCTATGTACATCCCTTATTTCACGATCGAGGTTTCTATTTATTTTAAATAGTTTTGTAATAGGAATAGTTAGAATTAATTTTGAAAAATTGGAGATCAAGGAGCAAGAGGTCAACTTGAAGACCCGTTTGTAATGGAGCAGGGTTTAAATGTAATAGTTATATTTAAATATTATTTCTTGCACCCCTAAGGTTTGACCTTTTGGTTCACTTGGTGGCTCTAGTGAACCAAACTAGAAGAAAAAGTCCATAATCAATCCAAGTAGAATATAGTATTTATATATGTGCTGCTTATACTATATATATTATATATTATATAAACATGCTTCGCATGTTCATTAATATAATGCGTATTTTTATATATATATATATAAATGCTAGTATTAAAAGATGAGACAAATTAATAACAAACCCCTCAATTTTTATATTAAGTCCTAAAGCGTTCAAAGATATTTGGAATATTGAGCGTAAGCTTTTCTAGCATGATAAAATTAATAGAGTATTAAATATTTAATATGAGTTTGTTGTGTCACCACAAGGCAAGTATTAAGTATTTAAGATGTTAATTTATCACATTTGATCTTATAAAGAAAATTGAATAATATTGTTTTGTTGTGTCACCCTGAGGATGATATTTTTCTTTTTGAATATATGGAGTCTTTAGGTCGGACTTAACTTGGATAATTTTGATTCGGATGTGCCACCACTTGATCAAAATAATCTAAGAGGCAAAATCAAGGAGTTGCATAGTTGATGTAATTGACAAAAAGTTGTCTACCTATTTATTTATATATAGTTTGTTGTGTCACCACAAGGCTATATACATTTTAAATGGGATCCTTATTCTCATTAGCAAATCTTTAATTAGATTTTCGAACTACTATAAGTGAGGTAATATAGTTTGAAGAAAATAGTGGGAGATACCAATTTAAAACAAGACCTAATTTATTTTGGTAATTAATAAAAGAATGTATGTTAAAATGTTGTTAATTACAAATTCATTTCTGAAATTTTACAATGTCTAAAATTACTATCCTTTAAAGCATATTAGATCTTATTTAATCGAATAGAATTAAGCGGATTGGTTAAGGAATTTGAGAATAGTTCTCATAATTTGAAAAGGCTATCTTATGTCATATCGCCTATCCTGCTTGATGGTTGCAGATACAATGCCTCGAGGAAGAGATTGCTACTTTTAGAAAGTGGCGAAATGATGCTGATTGGCTCGATGCATCATGCTCGCATCCATGAGTAATAAGCTTTAGCGTCGACTGAAACTATGGATACTCTCTTATATTCACCGCACATCAAGTAGTTGATGGTGATGAAAGTAGGGCGATAGATATCGAGATATCTAAGGAGCTCTTTTCGATCTAGAATGGCCGATGGCACTATAAATGCTGGACAAAAGTCCTTAACATAATCAATTTGATTGATCAATTAGGACAATTTGGTTTTGTCGTGGATGGAGAGTTGAGCCAAGATTTGATCTTGCACTCACTCTCGGACTCTTTCACAATTGTTGTGAATTTTCATATAAACAAGCTAGATATCGACTTTCTTTGATTTGCTTAACATATTGAAAATGTTGAGAGTCACTTTCCAACCAAGAAAGATCAAGTCTTCTTGGTAGGGGCCAAAGGATCTTACGAAAAGAAAAGCGATTCAAAGAAGGTAAATTGAAAGGCGTTAACAAAGGATAATAAGAACAAAAGCGTCACGGATAGCAAAGGAGTTTGCTTCCGCCGCTGATAAGCTTTGGACCTTTGGAAAGAAAGCTGCGAGAAGCATCTTGCGAGAGGCTAACCAAAGAAGCTTAGTGAAGTTTGGTTCACAATCGCTTTTTGTTCATGATTGAAATAAATTTTTCTTTAAGTCGAGGTTCTACTTGGGTATTGGATACCGAACTTTGGTTATCATAAATATAGATTTATGAAGGACCAAGCAGGCAGTGAAAGCTAAACAAATATAAGTAATCTATGTCGCGGGAAATGTAGCAAAGGTTGCCATATTAGCCATAGAAACTTATAGTTTAGCAATGCCTACGGCAAATCTATTAAGTCGATATGTTGTTATTGTATTCGGTTCTTGTTTAAAATATTATTTCCATTTTATTGTTGAATGATGAAATCTTTGGTATTATAATTAAGAACAATTGTTTATTTATTTATAATAATAATGTTTTGTATAGAAGGCGGAATATTACTTAATAAATTTGTATACTTGACTTACGTGAAAATAATTTTGCATATTGAACAAATTAGTATAAGAAAAGGAGATGATCATTCGAAGAGAGTTGAATGTGTGTATTTCTTTGAAATCTGAGTGTGAATTATTTGAAAGGTTGAAAAATGAGAAGTGAAACAAATTAGCAATGTATTAAGATTCTTTGATTAGATCGAGGAATAAATACTTGTTGTGAGACTGATTTTTATTAATAAAGATTTAAATTTGGTCGAAATAATTTTTAATATTGTGGTGTGAATTTGAGATAATATTATAGTTGTGGGTAGTATTTATAAATTTTGCAAAGTATCACAGTGGTTATATTATATATTCGATTGGTGGGGAATATTCGGTTTAGCGAGGGAATATTAAATGCAATAGCAGCTCAATCATTGGTGGACCCTAGCGAAATTATTGTCGGATTGAAAGCGACAAAAATATTTTATTGAAATAACGGCGGAAGTTTTCAGGTTGATCTTGTTGAACTACTCGGTAGTAAAAATACAATGTCATCGTGTGGTTGCGTAGTAGCTGCGCGGTATTGATTATTGATGTTTATGTGAGAAGTCACTCGGTTTGATTCCATTATTGTCGATTAATAATATGAATTATTATAGCGATAATGACGTTTTGTTTTATTCGTATTATTAGCGTAATAAAAGCGAAACATCTTTTATATAAAATAGAATACTTTATTAAAGTTATTACATAAATAGAATATATTATATTTTATTATGCGTAGTGTTGCATAGTATTTTTTGCATAGTGTTTTGCATAGTATTGCATAGTGTTTGCATAGTAAAATGTTTTTATATAAATAGAATATATTATATTTTATTTAAAAGATTTTTCTTTAAATATGGACCGTCAGATTAAAGTAAATCAATACGGATAGTTCATGGATTAATTCTTATGCATTCCATTTTCCTATAAATAGAAGCTCATTCCTTCATTATTTTCTTACGAATTCATTGAAACTACAGAGAGAGAAATTATAGAGAGAGTTTATAGAGAAAATTATAGAAAGAAGAAGAGTATTTACTACTTCACTACTTCTTATATTAGGTTTTTTTATTTGTAGCCGGGTGTTATTCTTTCTTCTTGAAGAGAAACACATTATTCCATTCATTATTATTACATTGGAATAACTTTTGTAAAAAAAGTGGCATACCCTATACATAACACGTGTCACATGGATACCCTATACTTGGTGAAATCCTTATGTTATTCCGTTGCTTATTATTACATTGGAATAACTTTGTATCTGTGTTTTACCTATACTTGGTGACATTATTTCTATTATTACTGTTGGAACATCACATGCGTGTGTTTTTAGGAATGTTGGATTAAAATCTTTATTATTACATTGGAATATCATCTATCATGTGTTTTACACCGGATCTGGTTCCATCTTTATTATTACATTTGGAACATCACTGTCGATTGTGAATTTCACGACGACTGGTTCCGTTATTATTATTATGTTGGAATAACACATGTACATGCAATCTGCGCATGCGTGGTGATTTTTTTTGTTATTCCATTCTTTATTATACCCGGTTGGTTAAAACTTTGACTTCTATACTCCATGAAATTAGTAGAATATCCTTGATATTTGCGTTTCATCGATATCTTTTCATGGAAATATTCTTACGATCATTCTTGAATTTTACTCTCTGAAAGCGATATCATGTTGACAATTTGGGCGTTAATAATTCATGGATTAAATAATTCTTGAACTTGTTTTATTGAATTATTATGTCATTGTCATCATCCTCATGTTATATTATGTTATCTTTGGCTTACGTGCGTAGATGAACTTAGTATGATTATGACCGGGGATCATTCGGTATAATCATGACTTGATATAAATGATGTGACAAAGTCCTCGGTGGGCTTGTAATGCGATGATGGATAATTTTTGGTATGATTATGACCGGGATGATTCGGTATAGTCATGACCATTGATAATTTGATGAAAATCCTTGGCCAAGTGAATACGAGGATGATTAGATGTGGTGGTTTATTTATTAATTTGAGTCTAGTGATAAAAATTGATGAAAACCTTTTAAAACCTAAAAGATAGTAGACTTTTATTCTCTACTTGACTCTTTTAATGGATTGCTTATTAAAGCTTGCAGATTAAAGCGGTTGTCTATTGTATTTTATCGGTTTAACATTTGTTGAAGGCTAATGATAATTTATTACGCATTATCTTAGTCATAATATTTCTTCTTTTGGGCTAGTTGAGCTCACCATTTCTTTCCTTCATTCTCTTGTGGGAAATGAGAACATGCATTTGGGACGAGTCTGGGAGCGAAGTAATGGTCAGAGGATAGCATTAATAGTCCTCATTTATTACGTGAAATAGTGTGATAATAGTTGTAATGAGGACTCCTTTTGAGTTTGTATAATATCTAGTAGACAATATTTGTATTCAAACTCATAGTTTATGTAATTATTATACACGCAGTTATATTAGTAAGTTGTATTTGAATTTATGTACCATGTAAGTGGCGACTCAAGATGGGTGGCGTATACCTAATTTTGAGGCGTCACACTTGTGTAATAAGTTTCTAGATCATCTCAAATGGTTTTCTCATAATGGACACATCACGATTCGCAATAATTGATTGATGTATCTGAATGAAAAATCGCGTACCTTGTTAGACGTAGGTGCGGTCCATAATGATTTCTGAGACATTCCAAAGTATCCTTACAGGATAATGTCCTAGAAATGGTGCATATCTACGAAAAGGTAACCTCAAAATCCATTGAAGACTCCATAAAATTTATGGACAAGGAGGATTCCTAATCTTAAGTATGTTAAGATAAGGGGTTGTCCAACTTATGTGAAAAAAGGTTTCAAAGGATAAGCTTGGGACAAAATTTGACATATACTGATTTGTGGGACATCCTAAAGTAAGTTTAGGGTATATGTTACATAATCCTACATAGCAAAAGGTGTTTATTGCGAAAACACCCGCCTTTCTAAGATAAAGGTGTTTATCATTAAAAGGGCTAGTGGGAGGATAATAGATCTTGAAGAGTTCAAGAACCACAAAACACTATAAGTCGAATAAGAGGAACTATAGATAGACCTATTGTACCACAACCGAATCGTAAATCGGAATAGTCACTCAAGAAGATACCTAGGAGGTATGGATTCATCGTAGATGATGATGATGAGGCACACATCATGAAGATGATGATCCGATTACATCTGATGAGGTAAGAGTTCTAGTGTGTACAAAAAGGGACGATGGGGGCCGTCAAGTGACATTCCTAATATTATATGTTGATATACTACGGATAAGGAATGACATACCAATGCTACAATCAGTAAAGATAAAGTTGTCTATACATTCCTCCATGAATGATTTGGAAGAGTATCTTAATTAGGGATATAAATCTATATAGATAGATTTAAAAGGATCCTCGACTTAACCCAAGGAACGTATATTCATTTGATGCTAAAGTCGTTTAGCATGGCAAACTCCAAAAGATGTCTCATGTTGATGAGCTATGGAGTGTATCTCTCTTTATAGTTCCCACAGACTCCTGAGAAGAGAGGTCGCATGAGTAACAATCATGTATGCAATGAAATGTACGAGACATGATGTTGATCAGTCATATTATGGAGAGGTTCACTATGAGTCAGTGAAAAACATCTTAAAGTGCTTAACCGGCACTAAGGATGTGATCATATTCATGGTGGGTCTAAATTAAAACTAGAGGGCTTAGCAGACTCAAGTTTTTCGAATGAGACCAAGATGACGTGAAAAATCCACTTTAAGGTAAAGCGTTATCTTGAGCAGTGAGTGCGATTGAATTGGAAAGGTTCCAAAGCAATGAAAGAGTTCTTTGGTTTAGTGATAAAGACAAAGTATATAGCTATAAATGAAGGCTGCAAGTTGATTGTTTGGATTAAAAGTTCATTCTGAGAACTAGGAATAGTTCTAAGTCTCATCTTGGATCTAAACATGTGTTGTGGCACTTTCATTTGATTATAAGAATCATTGAAAGATGGGAAATCACTATAGTGATGGTGGACTCTCAAGAACAACATTACATATCCATTAACTAAAGCTTATCAACGAGAAGGATAATCGTCACTTAGAAGAAAGAGTATAAGATACTGATGACGATTGGCTTTAGTGCAGTGGGAGATTGAAAGTAGTATGCATACAAGCCAATCATGTTTGATGATAAAGCATATACTTTGTAACAATCTTATTCATTTATTGATAAAAATATTAATTTATTAAAGGCTTTTAATTATCTACGTGATCTTTGTTTTATAATATATGATAAACCCATAGTTTTAAGCAATGCTTTTAGAATAATGATGATGATCATTCTAATGAAATCTAAATTCTTAGAAAGCTTAAAACTAAAATAGTTCCCAATCATTGGATTACTAAATTGGGGATTAGTGAATCCGGATAGATTGAAGTACATCGTTCTTCTTTCGTTGGATGAGGATGATTGATCTCATGATCATTTGTGTGGAACACTAAAAGCAAGTATGTAGGTGCTTATTAGAGAATAAGTTCCTTTGAGCATTGGCTCGCTAAGGAATACTAATGGAGTTTTACTTGTCATCGATAGGAATTCTCAAGTGATAGTAGTCTGAGTGATCCTTGGACTTGAGATCATCATAGTATCTTGTGTATGATGAGTTATACTTTGACTTATTCTTAAGACCCTTAGGGTATATCAAAGGGTATGCTTGGGTATAACAAGTTGTGCATGGAGATAATATATGATCGATAAAGAATCTACCACTTAATAAAAGAAGAGAAATGTCTATGTGATTCGATAAATGACAACCCAAAGTAGTCCTTGGCGAAGCAGAATGAAATTAGAAAGGAGTTTCTAATTTGCATTATTTTGAGTTGTGCATTTAAGGATCGAAATACATATAATTAAATAAAATAAGACTTGTGATAATTCCATATCTTATATTTAATTGGGACATTGTATGGTGGAAGGATTGAATTATACTAAGTAACTATTTACTCAAAGGTTCTTTTATGATTAATGTTGAAATCTATATTATACGGAAAGTCGTTGATCATTAGGAGAACTTATCCTATTGTAGAATAAATATTATTTATTTAAATAAATTAATTATTTAATTTATTTATTTAAATAAGATTAGAATTATTCTAATTGATTTATTCACAACCTGGGTTTAATATGGAGAACCTAAAGGGTCACACCATAAAAGGAAGAATAATTATTTAAGAAGTTAATGGCATAATCGTAATAATATGTTATGTATATTTAATTTAATCTATGGTGATAGAATAAATTAAATAGCTTAATATTTATTATTTAATATTTTAGAAATATTAAATATAAATTAATAAGAGGAGTCTTATTAATATTATTACAATTATTATTATTATTTTAATTTCTAAAGAGTTTAGGAATTAATTTAATATAAGTACTCTCATTTATTCCTAATTGGATTAGGAAGAAAAATTAGTTAAAGGAGTTTAATTAATTATCCCTAATAAGATTAGGGAGCCCTTTAATTAAAAGGGTTTAATTAAATAATACCTTATTTTTTTTTTAATAGGGTTACTTGATATCTTTATAAGAGAGTCTTATATCATATATCTATACTACTTGTGATAATTCCGATTTGTTGGAGATACGCTCTTTTTATAGAGATAGAAAAACTAGGGTTTAGCCAACCACCCATCTTCTTGAATCCTTCTTCTTCTTTGGTGGATCACCTCTAGAGGCCAAACACATGGGTGGCTAACGTTGATCAAAGGAAGGAACCAAACCCGGTGAATTCAAGTTAAACGCGAAAAGGAATTGGAGGTGAACTTGTACCTGAGGAAGCTCGGATCTTCAAGGGTATGTTTGTTCTTCATATCTTTTCGTTTAATTAATAATTGTGCATAAAGGGTGATCCAGGTTTATGGTTTGTAAATTTTTTAAAACTCTGATTTTTACACGCTTCCGCTTATTTATGCAATTTGATTGCGTTCTTGAATATTACAAACCTCACAGTTATACCGTATGACCCTAACACAAAAAGAAAAAATATTAACTTTATTGTTGGCCTGCAATTTAGTTCTAAAGAGCAGATGAAAGAATCTGTTAGGAATTATGGGATTGGTAAGGGTAGGGCTATTAGATTCAAAATAAATGTTGGGAAGAGGTTTCAGATTGTGTGTCAGCTTGGATGTCTATGGAACATGTGGATTAGCACCATTACAAGCTCTGAAACTTTGCAAGTTAAAAAAATTAATAATGACCATACTTGCATAAGGGCATTAAAAAACAAATGTGTCAAAACTCAATGGCTTGCAAACTTTTATGGAAACATGATTAGAAAGAAACCAGATTGGAAGTTAGTTGATATTTAAGATGAAATAGCTAGAAAATTAAAGATGAATGTATCTTTGAAAAAGTGTGGTAAGGGAAATGGCTTTGAGAAATGTTAAGGAATTATTAAAGAAACATTATGAGAAAGTGTGAGATTATGGGGCTCATTTGATAAAAAACAATAAAAAAACATAGTTGATATTAAGGTTAGAAGAGACAATCCTGAAAATAAGCCTAAGTTTCAGAGGTTTTATGTATGCTTTGAAGAACTAAAGAGGGGATGGATTGAAGGGTGTAGGCCTATCATAGGCTTATATGGTTGTTTTTTTAAGATTGTGGTTGGTCGGGCAACTGTTGTCTACTGTTAGGAGAGATGGTAATAATCAAATGTACCCAATATTAAGGGCCATAGTAGAGAGTGAAAACATGGATAATTGGGTATGGTTTTTGCAGCTGTTACTGGGAGACTTATAAGGTAATGAAGGAGTTGGTTGGACCATTATAAGTGACCAACAAAAAGTACTTAATTATCTTATTCTTGCATATTGTTGTATATGAATTTTATTTAATTATAATTCTTATTTTTATTGTAAATGAATATTATTCCACTAACTAATTTATTTTCTTCGCTGTGATTGTAGGGTTTGGTTCTAGCAGTTAGGGAGATATTTTCTTATGCTGAGCACAGGAATTGTGCCAGACATATTTATGTAAAATGGAGGAAGAGATTCTCTACTTAAGCCTTGAAGTTTGCATTTAGGGAAGCATCTATGACCACCCATATTGTGCCATTCAAAGAAGCTATGAATGAGATCAAAAGGTTGTCAAAGGAAGCCCATGACAAGTTGCTTGAGCAAGACTCCTCTATGTGGAGAAAATCACATTTCCAAACACATTCCAAGACAGATAATGTAGAGAACAATATGAGCGAGACCTTCAATGCATGGATTATAAAATTTAGATGGATGGCTTCATTAGACATGCTAAAAGAAATAAGGAGTCAAGTGATGGTTAGACTCGACAAAAAAAGAGATGAAATGCTTAAGAGTCAAGCAACTATATATCCTAAGATTAGGAAAAAGTTAGATATTCAAATGGAGAATGCATTTGCCTGTGAACCATTATGGGCTAAGGATAGAAAGTTTTAGGTAATTTTGTAAACATAACCTCTCAAATGTTTTATATATATATTTTCAGCTTGTCACAATTAATTATTTATGGTGTTTAATGCATATGTGTACATTGCAGGTTAAGTGTCATGAGGATAAGTTTGTGGTTGATCTTGCAGATCAAACATGCACATATAAGGTGTTTCAACTAACTGGGATCCCCTGTTCTCATGCTATAAGTGCTATAAGTCACCCTACATCGTAGAGTTAAGTCACCATATAATCGTAGAGTAGTCACTTTACTACCGTAAAAACGTAGATTGACTACTCTACGATCGTAGACTGTATACATTTGGAACTTGCATAGCTGTGCATCTTCATTTTTTCATATATATATATATATATATATATATATATATATATATATATATCTGGTCAGGATCTTAAACATTTCACTTTATCTAACATTTGCTTTTACCCTTTTTGAATGATGACAGATAGGGTGACGATTTGATACGTCATTTATAGGTTGGATCATTACTATATATTATTGCATCGCTAAAAGTTTCAAGCACGGTTGCTCTATATATAGTGACGGATCGAATCGATTCTCTACGCCTATCGTTAAAGGGGTGAAACGAGATATGTTAGATAAAGGATGTACCAAGATCTGAACTATATAAATATATAAGCTGAAACAATTCGAAATCAATTTTGAAATTAAAAGTTATTGGAATTTGGAAGACTCGCCTTAAGCAAGCAAATCTAAGAGATCCATTCATAACTTGGCATGTAGAAAATCAGTTGAACAATTCATCTGAAAGCTCTTCAACAATCAGGCACTGCCCCTACCAGCTACATGTGCTGCTAGTTTAATAACAATGACATTATAATATTATAAGAAAAATAAGTGATAGTATATAAAAAAATTATAATGACCAAAAAGGGCAAAATTAATGAATTAATTATTATAATTAGCACGTTTTATAGATTATACCTTCGAACTTTTAATTTTTTAAATTATCATATTAAACTAATTAAAAAAATTAAACTATTCTGTTAAATTGAATTACAAGTTACGACTGTCAAATTGTTTCAAGTTTTTTGCCCTACGGGGCTGGAAAAACAAAAAAGAAAAAGAAAATAAAAATGACGTGGTTTTTGTTACTTTTTCTTTCTCTCTCTTATCATCTTCATTCTTCTCAAATACCCAGGGTTCAAAGATTAATGTTAATGTTAGTTTCATGGCAAATTGAAGGTGTGTGTATATATTCCTGTCCAGAACTTCAATGAGAGTCAGATCTGTTCTTGATCACTTCCCTTCGATCCTACAAATATGAGTTAGGTAAATTAATGTCAAAGTTAAGAGCTCTTGATTCACATGCTAAGCCAAAAATTGGGTGATATATATCTCTTTTTCCAAATTAGAGGTTGAAAATGAATATGTTTTGGGATTTTGATTATTGTTTTCTTGTTGAAGACCCGTTTAACTAGTTAGTGGGTCGGGTTGACCCAGCTAGAGATTGAAGATGATAACGTTTTGAGGATTTAACTTTTGAATAATCATTAAGACCTCAAACCCTTAAACCAATCAAGTACAACAATCTTTTCTTCATTTTTCAAGAAATAGTTGATCCATTTTACTCAATTTAATGCCAATCTAACTCCGATCAAGTGATGCAGAGTGGTTAGAGGCCAATTCATTTGATGATTATCCATGTTGATTTTATGATGATTGCTTTGTTGATTCTTTTATGACGATTGTTTTATTCATTTTGCAGAATAAGTTTGGTGTTGCTGCGATTTTTTCGCAGATTCATATAAGTTCGATTTGGGAATGTTTATTTTTAGATTTTAACTGATTTGAGTTTGATCTGATGTAGATGCATTTAGATATGCCTTTCCTTAACTCGTTTTGTCGATATGATCTGGTGTTGGATACCAATCCATCCATTTTCTGTTCGGATCTGCAACTTTTGGGTTGAGAGTTTGTTCTTCCTACTATTATGGTGGTGGTCGACAACTTCCAATCTCCTTCTTCTGGCGATTGGCGCGTCAATTTTTTTGAGGAGGACAACCTCTCGTAAGCTTGTCTGGAGCTGAACATTGAGAGTTGAGACCCACCAACATTTTCAAGTTTTTTTAATTATTTTTTCGTCACATAAACAAATTTTTTTGATTTTTTATTTTTTTTCAAGAACCACGTAGGAAAAAAAACTTAAAACAATTTGACAGTCGTTAGTCAATTTAACAGAATGGTTTAATTTTATATTTTTAATTAGTTTAATATAATAATTTAAAAAATTAAAAATTCGATGGTTATAATATGTAAAAAGCGATAACTACTTACTATAATTAATTTATTAGTTTTGCAAAAAAAAAAAAAAAAAAAGACATTATTATCAAATTTATATTTTACTAGTATCAATAAATATAAAACTCTTTTTAAGAAATAAAAATTTGTTTATATATTCACAACTAAATTTACAACTTATTATTTTTAAATGTATACATAGAACAAAAATGTTGTTTAAATAGTTTCAAATGTAATTCTTTTTTAGAACAAAGTATATTTTCTTGCAAAACAGAAGAAATAATATTGATGCCAACTAATGAATATTTGGATAAAAAAAAATCTATTTTTGGTAACTGAGTAACAAAAAAGAAAAAAGGTTAATTCTCTCGCTACTTATTTTATTAGGAGTTCAGCGAATTCTGTTGCACATTTCTTAATTTGTGCTTCGAATTTTATGTTTGATGTCCAGGAATGGGACTCTATTCCCCTTTTTTTTATTTATAATGCTCTGAGCTTTGATCTGCAATTATAAAATTCAATTTTTTCTAAAAAAAAAAAAAAAAAAAAAAAGATGCGCCCCCTATATATTTGCAGTTCACATCAGGGGTCCAATGGTCAAATTAATCCGATCCGATCCGATCCTATCCGAAATCAGAGATACAGATTACGGACAGCTCATTGTTCGACTATCGGAGGGATAAATATCTAGTAGTGCAAATTTCATTTGCCATTAAGACTCCAACTGTTCCACCTCTCCCTCTCTCCCTCTCCCTCTCCTCTTTCTCTTTCTAAAAGCATCAGTCTCTTTGTCTCTGTCGCATACTACAATGACATCGGGATGTGCGCTCTTCTGCGAAATTATAATCGCCATCTTGCTTCCTCCCCTCGGCGTTTGTTTCCGTCACGGCTGCTGTAGCGTATGCCTAGATCCCTTTCCCCCTCTCTCTCTCTATATATATATATGTTTATACTTGTTGCAACTATATATGTTTATACTTGTTGGCAACTTAATTGCAGGTGGAATTCTTCATTTGCTTGGTGTTGACTATTTTAGGTTATATTCCCGGTATTATCTACGCTCTTTACGCTATTCTCTGTGTCGATGGTGAGATGTCCCGTGGCGATCACTATACTCTTGCCTAGTACTACTACTCTTCTCTCTCTCCTTTTCAGTTCTCTCTGTGTTTTTACTCTTATCAAATCTCGAATTATATTTGATCCAATGTATTGAATCATTTTCTGATTTTAAGTCCTCTATTTCTGTTGAATTTGAAATCCTATTCGGTATTTTATTTTTCTGCTTGATGTGGAAAAGTATAATATAATCTTTGTCAACAAATTGGTGGAGATGTTCAGCATAGTAAGGTCTTGGGCGACTTCCATACTAGTTTTGATGTCTCTGTGTAATTTTTAGTTGGTAAAGCCTTTGTGTTGTGGAAAAGAAACTGGAGATGCATCTAAAGAATGATTGTAATGGACTGGCTCTCGAAAAATTGTTAAACTCAATAAATTTCATATAGTCCCTCAAAATTGTAATTAAATAACTAGTTAGTCTGGATATTAATGTTTTCTGGTTAGCGTACGTTATTATCTGCAATTGACTTGAGGGTTTTTGGTTATTGACTGGAAATATACAAGTCATCTTAATTATTTACATAGTTAAGTTTTTGTTTATCCTGTGTGCTAGTCTTTTCTATTGAAGATGTAGGGCCTGCAATTATTGTGGGTAGTTGTTATGTTCATTTGGTACTGTTAGCCACTGAAACAAAACGTGAGGAAGGGAAGATTAGGAAAAAGAAAAGATAGAAAGGCTGAAAATTACTTGTGCAGTGCTTCTAGGATTACTGTTGGGTGTAGGGTTTGGCTTTAGAGGTCTGCAGATACATTAATAAAAGTACATAGCCCCTATTGTCATTGTGAATACTGTGAAATCTGCGGAAGGATTGTGAGTAGTTGCTCTGACAAGCAGAAGGTGACTGTATGTGGCTTGGAGGGGGAAGTGGTTCATTTTTAGGTAAGTTTGTTGATTGGACAATAGAGTGCTGACACACAGATGATGATCTATGTGTGTCAGTATTCTATCGGTCAATTGACCAACTTACCAAAAAATAAACTTCATACTAACCGGATCCCTTGGAGGGGTTTAGGATCAATTGCTAACTGCTTTTACTAGTACTGTGCCTCTTGTTGGTTAACATTCGCGCTTCAAGTGCTATCTTTTAACTAAAATAGCACGTCTTATGTAGATTAAGAACATGAAGTGTTGCTATATCAATCTTTTTGTGGAATTTTTGTCCTAACAGCAGCAGCGTCTCATAATTTATCTGGAAAACACAACTGAATCTCTCTAGTGGGGAAAAAGTCTTGTTTGAAAGAAAATTTATGCTTTCTAAAGATGAGTTAAGTTATTGAGTTGGCGCAAGACTACTTCCGTGTTGAATGGCAAAAAAGCAAGAAAAAAGGATCAGTGTCAGACTCGTAAAAAGTCTATTTCCCTAAGGCAAGGTCGGTGATGAATGATTGTTTGAGCTGGGCTCTTAATGAGCCAACCCTTGATCATCGTGATTTGATCTGCTCCAAGATAATTTATTAGATCAAACTCTGATTTGTGATAATTGAACATGGATCTTATTTGACCAAAACAAAAAAATAATATCCCATGTAAAGAAAATAGACCACCGGTCGATATCTGCCTTGGGGACATTGATTTATTTTTTTGGGTTATCCTCGAGCATTTCATTATATGGCTTAATTTTTGAAAATTAAACTCCCAACACTGATGCAAAGTTACAGACTTATTTGTAGTGCATTCCTTGTTTGATCAGGAACAGCCTTGTCGTTTGTCCTATTTTTTTTACACGAGAAAAAAGAGAGCCTAATTTATTTTCCTCAAAAATGATGAAAAGGTTGACTATAGATTAAGAGAATGATTTTTAGTAGGCGAATGCGGTGGTGTTTTTTTTTCCAATTTTAGCGAAATGGTATTGCTAAGCAATTCAATTTTATCTAAAAATAAGGAGCATCGCAATGAATTCTATTTTGCATTCAAATAATCACGAAAGTATATTACAGTAATTTAATATTTTCTAAAACAATTGAATTTTATCCACAAAAGTATAACGAACACAATATGATTGTTTTGAGAAAATGGAGTTGTTTAAATTAATTTTGTAGTTTTTCTTTTTTCTTCTGTTTTTTTAAACAAAATTACTTTAATAGTCACTTCCAAGGAGAAAGTAGTGTATTTCTGAGTTCCATTGTAGGAAAAATACACCTCCATTCCTAAATAGTAGAAGATCAACATAATTATAAAGAGAGTAAATTATTTAAAAATTATTATTAATTATTGTTTTCAAAAGTTAATATTTACATCAATTTTAAACTAAAAATATTTTATATTCACTTTGAAAAGTCAAACTTTATATAATAATTGGTAAAATTTAGATTTTCTTTGAAACATTAAAAGGTGAGTATATATTGATTGTGCAGGTAACTAGTAACATTAGTCAAATTAGAAATTGGGATTTGTTTTCTTTTATTTCATTATATGGGCTGAATTTTTATTTACAATTTTTTTTTTTTTTTTTTTTTATTTTTTATTGGGGGGTGGGTGGGTGGGTTTGGGTCACTCACGCCTACTGTTTGGTGCATAAAATATTAACACAAGTTAATATTGAGAGATTAAGTGATGTTATTTCAAAAGTTAATATAATTTATAAATAATAATAATATTTTATAAATTAACATAATTTTACAAATATTTTTTAAATGGATGGATTTAAATTATGATTTGTATTGTTAGATTAAGCGGATGATTGGACATATCAATGATCTATATATATGTAGATCATTGATATGTCCAATCATCCACTTAATCTAACAATACAAATCATAATAAATCAAATCAATGATTCAATATCACATTTGGTGAAATATATTAGATCAGGGTATGATTTGTTATGACTCATTGGCGTGCTTAATTATATAGAGATTCGGCTCCGTCAGGGTAGGTAGTTCGGTTTTCTTTAGAAGCTAGTGGGAGAATATTGATCAGGAGATATGGTGAAAGCATGCATGTCCCGAGTTGGATTGGAATTTGGAAGTAAGGTGAATTATTTATTTTTGCTATTTGTTCGGTGCATCTTTATGCGAGCAATGATATGTTAGAGGTAGATGGATTATTCACGGTGAGGCTGTGGTGGTGCCCGTGGGTGGCAGTTGTAAGACCCCAGTTTTTATAAATAAAGATGAATTTTTTTATAAATATTATTTTTGAATATTATGAAATAAATTTGATAAAATGTTATAGTTATGGGTAATATTTATAAATTTTGCAAAAGATGCAAGTTGTTATAAAATATTAGTTTTATTTGGGAGAATATTCTTTTTGTTAGGAATATTATAACTACCGAATCATCGATCGAATTGGGCAATGTAATTATTGTCGATTGAGAAAACGACAAAAATATTTTATAAAAATAACGGCGGAGGTGTTACCATTAAAAGCTGTTGAACTACGGTGGTAAAATGATAATGAATGTCTGGCGTGGTTGCGTAAGAAGCACACGGTATTGATTATTGACGCTTACGTGAGAAGTCACTCACCATTTATGCTTTCAATTATTGCTACTGATAATTCTTTGCGATCATATCTCTTATATTATTGATTCAATTATTGTCACAAGATCATCATAGATAATATGTTATAGTATTAAATCAATAATTGAGACGACAAATTATAAATGATTAATAATTGTTGAAAGATTAAATATGTATTGATGAAAAATAAAATAATTTGTGGTAAGTTTGATTATTTTGTGGGGGGGCCCATATGTCATCATCTAAAAGTCTCTTCACAATAAGTAATTACCTTCGTCGATAGTAATTACCCTTGTGAATAGTATTTACCTTCGTCAATAGTATTTACCTTCGTTAATAGTAATTACCTTTACCGGACGTCGAACCACTTGTCGTTTCACATTACAATGTGTCGAACCACTTGTCGTTTCACATTATAGGCGCAAACCACTTTTCTTTTCACATCATTAGTCGTCCAGCCACTTGCCTTTTCACAGCTAAGAGGCGGTCTTAAGTTAGAAATCTTCTATAAATAGAGGCTGAGGCTTCATTATTTTTCACTTAATTCATTCAAGTATAGAGAGAAAGTATAGAGAAATAAGAGAAAGAAGAAGAGTATTTTATTCTACACCTGCTTGCAAAGATATTCAATCTCCTACCAAAAGTAAAGGGTGTTATTCTTTCTTATTCACGAAGAGAGCTGTTGTTATTCCATCGCTTATTATTACATTGGAATAACCTCGTATACGTGGTTTACCCTATACTTGGTGACATTCTTCTATTATTCATTTGGAACATCCCATGCGTGTGTTTTGCGGGACCTAGTTAAAATCTTTATTATTATTCTGTTGGAACATCACATACATGTGTTTTACAGGACACTGGTTAAAAGTCTTTATTATTATTACATTGGAACATCACATGCATGTGTGTTTTACACCGGGACGATTTAAAATCTTTATTATTATTACATTGGAACATCTCTGTATGTGTGTTTTACAGGACACTGGGTTCCGTCTTTATTATTATTCATTGGAACATCGCATGCATGTGTTTTACTGGGACCGGTTCCATTCTTTATTATTCATTGGAACATCACATGCATGCTTTTACGCCGGACCGGTTCCGTAATTTATTATTACATTGGAATAACTCACTTGTCTTGATCATCGCATGGTGATTTCTTTTGTTATTCTATTCTTTATTATACCCGGTTGGTTAAAAATTTGACTTGTATACTCCATGAAATTAGTGGAATATCCTCGATATTTGCGTTTCATCCAAAGATCTTTTCATGGAAATATTCTTCCGATCATTCTTGAATTTTACTCTACAAAACGAGATCGTGTTGATAATTTGGACGTTAATAATTCTTGGATAAAATAATTCTTGAACTTGTTTTATTCAATTCTTATATCATTGTCATCATCCTCATGTTTATATTATGTTGAAAGTCATCTGCAATTTTCAGAGTGCGTAGATGGACTTGGTATGATTATGACCGAGAGACTATTCTATTATGTAATCACTTACCGTAATGTTACAAATGATGTGATAAAAATCCTCATTAGTAGTAGTGCATTGGTGGACGATTGTTGGCATGATCATGACCATTAATGAATACACAAATATTCTCGCCCGTAGTGCATGAATAATTGTGGTTGTGATACTAAAAAGAATATCATTGGTAGTAGTGCGAGGGTGATTCGATGAGGTGGAATATTTATTAAAGTCGAGTCTCAATATATATGATGATGAAAAACCTTTTAAAACCTAAAAGATAGTAGACTTTATTTTCTACTTGACTTTTTTAATGGATTACTTATTCACCGCAGATTAAACCGGTTGATTTGTCATCGATTTAACATTGTTGAAGACTATTGATAATTTATTTCGCATTATCTTAGTCATAATATTTCTTATTGGGCTAGTTGAGCTCACCCTTTCTTTCTTTGTTCTCTTTAGGAAATGAGAATATATTTGAGACGAGTCGGGAAAGCAGTGATGGTCCCGAAGATAGGATTAGTAGTCCTCATTTATTCGTGAAATAAAGTGTGATAATAATTGTAATGAGGACTCCTTTTTGAGTTTCAGTATAATATCTAATAGATAATATTTGTATTTAAACTCACGATTTATGTATTAAGTTGTATTTAAATTACGTACCATGTATATCGACTACCCAAGATGGGTGATGTATACCTAATTTTGGGGCGTCAGGGTTTGGTATCGAGCTTAGGGATATGATTCACAGCTAAGATGTGAGAATAGTATTAGGAGGAGAGAGGGGGAATACCTTCTTTAGTATGACCTACCTAAGTTTATGTCTTTATTTTATTGGTTGGTCGGGAAGATAGGGATAATTTGTTATACGTCAATTAACCTTTTATTTTGTGGCGATGTCTGAAAATGACATCCGAGAATGTTGAGAATAAGATGGAAGCAATGAGCGATCGTTGATTCACCACATATCAATAATCGAGGATAATGTGCATCGAAAAGGCGACAATCCTCACGTAAACAACAACACCGACCAAATGATGAATGATCAAATGTTCAGAGGCTTTATGCGAATTTATGCAACAAAGAAATGAGAAGGCGACTCTGCCCAAAACGTAGGTGGAAACACGGAAAACTCTCGGTGAAGTCACCGCTAAACAATTCAAGGAGCTGGGACCACCGGGAGTTTAAGGAGAGCAAAACCACTTTGGCGGAAGCATGGATAAAGCAGATTACAAGATATTTGATGTCTTGGGATGCTCTCGAGGAGCAAAAGGTTCCTTCACGCCTTTTTATGTTGCGGAGAGAAAGATTCATTGGTGGGAATCGGTAGAAACGTACTCAACTTCTTTGTCTTGAAGATATCTTGGGAGAAGTTCCGGGAGTTGTGTGTTTGTATTAGAGATGTTAAATGAGGCTCGATTAGTGGAATCAGCGATAATGAGTCAACGCAACTAAAAGAAGCGGTAACGACAAAATTATAATACCAAATGAGTAGTCGTCAAGTGGTGATGACAAAGCGGAGGAATCAAACAGCCGAGATATGGTAACCACTTCCGGTGTGTAATGGCCAAAACAATAAGAATGGACATTTCAAGAAAGCGGAGATTCAACAATGATGGAAAGACGCCAAGACCAAAGACCCATTGTTAAGGAAGGAGAAAGACCACCTATCATATGCTTCAAATGCGAAGGAGAGGGACACATCATCAAATCTGCGCCATGCCGTCTAAAGCATGTTATAATTGTGGAAGAGAATGTCACTTAGCTCGATTTTGCCATCAAGACAAATTCACCTAGGATGGAGGCACCAAAGGCCATCCAGAAAATTCAAAATCGGTAGTCAAGAGAGAAGCGTTTGTTGTGACCTCCCAAAGAAGCAAGGAATCCGAATGAGGTCATCGTGGGTAAGCTTATCATAAACTCTAATGAAGTCTATACTTTATTTGATACCGGTTCTACCCATTCTTTTATTTCTCCTACTTTGCTCATCGATTAAATTTGACTCAGGAGAAATTAGACTTTGACTTATCTGTGGAAACTCGTTTGGAGAAACCTTCATTACATCCCAATCGTTTATAAGTCTTGTTTGGTTCAAATCGGTACCCTCACATTACACCGTCGATCTTATTTCATTAAAAATACTTGCAGATTTGACGTGATTCTGTGGATTGATTGGTTAACTACTTATCATGCAAAAATTGATTGTTTTCGTAAGGTTCATAGCTTTCATATTCCTAATCAACCTATTATGCGAATTCAAACGACCAAACCATTAAAATCAATCACGGTCATCTCAAGCCATAAAGCTATTCGTTTATTGAAAAACGGATGTCAAGCTTTCTTAGCTCATGTCATGATTTAAACAAAAATACGTCGGTTTTGAACGATATTTCTATTGTTAATAAATTTCCGACGTATTCTAGAAGAACTTCTGGCCTACCCCCCAGGCGTGAAATTGAATTTTGTATCGACCTTCAACCCGCAGACAAAACCTATTTCCAAAGCCCCATATCGAATGGCTCTATGAACTTCGTGGAGTTAAAGACCCAACTGCGGAATTGTTAGACATTGGCTTTATTCGTCCTAGTACTTCTCTTGGGGTGCTCCCTGCTCTATTCGTGAAGAAGAAAGATGGGAGTATGCGACTTTGTATTGATTATCGGAATGAATTATGTCCATCAAAAAATAGGTATCCATTGCCACGTATTGATGACTGTTTGACCCGATTCAAGGAGCCAAATTCTTTTCAAAGATAGATCTTCGTTAGGATATCACCAATTGAAGATTAGAATCACGACATTCCAAAGACGGCTTTCGGAACTCCCTAAGACGGGCATTATGAATTCTAGTCATGTCCTTTGGATTGACTAATGCTCCGCCGCCTTTCATGGATATGATGAACCGAGTATTCAAAGAATATTTGGATCACTTTGTGGTCGTCTTTATTGATGACATCCTTATTTATTCCAAAAGCCGTGAAGATCATGAAAGCAACACTTGAGGTCGACACTCCAAAAGCTTCGTGAATATAAGCTTTATGCCAGTTGAAGAAATGTGAGTTCGCTTCAAGAAGTAGCATTCCTTGGACACGTGGTATCAAGTCATGGAATATCTGTTGACCCAAAGAAAGATTGAAGCTATTCAAAGTTGGGAACAACCTAAATCGATGATCAAAGACGTAGCTTTCTCGGTTTAATTGGTTATTATCGGAGATTCGTGGAAGGATTTTCTCGAATCGCTACTCCATCGACTCAAACCGTATTCGGAAAGATACAAAGTTCGGTTGGGAGCGAAGAATGTGAGAAGAGTTTTCAAGAACTCAAGAGGAGACTTATTTCAAAGACTGCTCTCGACAATACCATCCTGCCGGAGGATTTGTCATCTACAAGTGATGCTTCGAGCAAAGGGTGGGATGTGTTCTTATGTAACATGGAAAAGTTATAGCTTTTACGCACTCATGACAACTCAAAGAATATGAGAGGAATTATCCTACTCATGATCTAGAGTTAGCGTATTGTTGTCTTTTCAGACTTAAAATTTGGAGGCATTACTTGTATGGGGAGAAAGTGGAGATCTTTACGGATCATAAAAGCCTCAAATATTTCTTCACTCAAAAGGAACTCAACACGCGACAACGACGTTGGCTTGAGCTGTTGAAAGATTATGATCATACCATCCAATACCATCCCGAAAAGCGAACGTGGTAGGTGACGATTGAGTAGAAAATCATATCGCAAGCACGAAAGTGCGATATTGTCGTATAAATGCCCATTTTGTGTGACTTGCAAAGAATGGAGATAGAGTTAAAGACTCAGAGGCGCGTGATGATGATAAGCGAGTATACGAGTAGAACCGACTTTAATCGATAAAGTTAAAGTCGCTTCAAGCCACTGGACACTGGAGGCGATGCGTATGAGGAAGAAAAAGCAAGAAGGTCTATATGGGAAGCAAGAATCGATGAAGAAGGAATACTTGAGTCAACTCCGGACTTTGTGTTTCTAACGACCGACGACTTAAAGTATAATATCATGATGGAGGCGACAACACACCATTTGCAATCCATCTCGGGAGTACCAAAATGTATCATGATATTCGGCCATACATTTTGGTGGAGCAATATGAAGAGAGAGATACTGTTTATCTCAAGGTGTCTAACTTGTCAACGAGTTAAAAGCGAGACATCAAGTACCAAAAGGTCCATTGCAACCACTTGAAATTCCAGAATGGAAGTGGGAGCACATTACCATGGATTTCGTTACGGTCTTCCTAAGGTTTCTCAAGGCATTGATGCGATTTGGGTCATTATTGATAGATTGACCAAGATCCGCTCATTTCTCACAAATCGAGAAACTTATTGTAAGACCGAATTTTTTTTTAAATAAAAGGAATTTCCTTTATTTATTATCTTGAAATAGTAAGGGTTGATTTGATTAATGTGGATAGTTAAGGGTTAAATACATAAATATTTCAAAATAAGCAAGTGGTTATAAAATATTCATTTTTATCAGGGAATATTCGTTTGGTCGTGGAATATTAAATCTTTGTCGGGGAATATTACGGCTGGCAGCGGTATGACCGTGTGTGGGCCCATAACTTGAAAGCGATTGGATGAAGAAACGATAAATATAAGTTGGTTAAAAATAACGTAGTTGTTACCATTAAGATTGTTGGAATACCCGGTGGTTAAAATACGATGTCTGGCGTGGTTGCGACAAGAAGACACCTGCTGCGGTATTGCATGTATTGTTGAATTATTGATCCTTACGTGAAGGCACTACTCAATAATTATTACGAAGAATTCTCGCTCAATAGTTTATTTTATTGATTCAATAATTCTTTGCGTTGGTATTTTATATTATTCTTTGTTTCAATAATTGTCATCGCATGATTTCCCATTATCGGATCAATAATTCATATTATTTGAATAATATTATTAGATAACATTATTGGCAATGTCTAGAAAATTACATCTAAGGAGAGGTTTGGTCACCTAATCAATGTATTTAGAAGAGGAGAGATCCTTATTCGAAAGCCCCTCTTTCCTCGGGAAAAACTGGTCATTATAAATGTGATTCTCAGTAATATTATTTGTGAATAATTAATTATTAATTCATATGATAAGGAAATATTTATTTTATATGAATATAAATGATGGATTTATTTATGTGGTTATTAATGAAGGAATTAATGTTGAGGTGTTTTATCGGTATTTTATCGGATTGGAGGTATTAAAAATCAAATCGGGGTTTTGAGATATATGCGGGGTTATAATTTTTAATCCGACCGTTGGATCGTTGTAATTTTTGGATATGTTATACATACATAAGTTGAGTATATGTCCACAAATTTTGAACCGTTAAAGATAGCGTATAATTTATTATGAATTTTAAGAGGTGGTCGATTCGGAAATTAGGGTTCAGAATTGATTTTGGTGGAAAATTCTAGAATTGAGTGGGCCCCACTTGTGGTTGGTGAAAAATGTGCTGAATTTTATTTCAAATGTGGTGGGTGGCAATAGTAGCGAGTAAAAGCCATCAGTAGCTTGGTCAAAATGCCTTGGTAATTTAACATTTTCCTATAAATAGAAGGCTAAGTTAGAATTGAAAATCACACCGAAACAAAGTTTTCTCTTTCTCTCTATATTATCGAGCGTATTTTGTGAGTATTTAGATACTTTGAGAGTTCTTTGTCAAAGACAAGTTTCATTCAAAGATCACTTCCGACCTTTCCTTCCAAGCAATCGATTCTTTGAGGTAAGGGATATTATTTTTTTCAGAATGATATTATTTCTTCAATATCATTATCTTTGAAATGTTGATCTGAAGTTTTTATCAAATTTGGAACTTTTTCGTATGGGGTTACTTATTCATGAGTTCTTATTCACGAGTTCTTATTCATGAGTTCTTATTCACGATTACTATTCAAAAGTACTATTAATGAAGCGTGAAGATGTTTTTGTGGAATTTCTATCTTTTGGTGTCGGAGTTACTATTCACGATATCACAAGACTATTCACGATATCTGACTATTCACGATATCAAGACTATTCATAGAAAAATAAAATTTCTTCTTTTTCGTCAAAATATCTATTCGGATACTAGCTTTGATTGTATCCATGTTTTGATCATTCTTGAATTTTACACCACTATGATTATTTTTGAGGTATTGTTGGACATGGATAAAACAAAGTACGAATCATTAATCCTTAATCCTTGTCATTTTGTTCCTTTGGATTCGTTCTTTAAAAATATTTTCATCATCCTCGGTCTTAAATGATGATATTATTAAATATCTTTGGCCTGTAGTGCAAAGATGAATGATTTCTGAAGAATATCTTTGGCTTTGTGAGTGCAAAAGATGAGCAGTGTGTTGAGATGAACATGACCGGTTGATGAATATCTTTCGCTTCAGTAAAAAAAGATGAATGTTTGATTTGAGATGAATATTGATTGATGTTCTGAGGATAAAATATTGATGATGGATCTGTTAAATTCATAGATTATAGTAGATTTCATTCTCTACGTAACTCTTCTATGAATTATTATTTCATTGCGAATATTGATCGAAACTTGTCATTCTGTTGTATTCTATCGATTTTTTCCTGTTGGAGACTAACGATAATTTGTTGTATATTATCTTAGTCATAACATTCTTTCTTGGGCTAGTTGAGCTCACCCTTTTCCTTGTTGTTCCATTTTTCTTCTCGAGGCGAGAATGTAGCAAATACTTTATCGGGGTATGGAATGAAGGTTAGAGAGAGTTGTTTAGTAGTCCTCACCATTATTGTAAAATAATGTATCAATAAATGTGATGAGGATTTATTTGAGTATAAATATTATCAGAAGATAATATTTGTATTTAAACTCACAGTTTTATTGTTGTGATAATAAAGTTGTAGTTGTTTACATGCCGTGTATTTGGCGACTCGAGAATGGGTTGGATGGAATGGACCTATTTTGGGGTAAATCACGGTTGGTATCGAATTTATAAGTAAAGAGCCCCGAGCCTCATTTGGTGACTTCCTCGTTGATGGGGATGCACCGCAAGCCGGACTCTCCGTAGGGGACGCCTGATTCTCATGGTGGCAATCGATAGTACCATTGTGAGGTCTTTGTCACGGTTGGGACATGAGTCAGTTAATGTATCGAGCTTAGGGATATGATCTCTGGCGGAGATCGGGAATAGAACTAGAGGGGGAGGACGAGTAAATCCTTTGCTAGTGTGTCCTACCTAAGCTTATTTGTTAGTTGGTCGAAGATATAGGGATATTATGTGATTGATTTCCTTAATTAACCCTTATTTTATGACGGTGATTTGAGAATGTCGACCGAGAATATTAATGATGGAGTAAATGAGCCCGTGGAGATGCCTGTACTCACCAACGGAGGAGAACGTAACAGTCGACAATGTTCCTCCCGTGAATAACACCACCGAAAGCGAGATGATGAACGAGGGGATGTTTAGAAGTTTTTTGCAGTTCACGCAAAATCAGACGAGGAGACTCGTGTTCAAAATACTGAGGAGAAATGATAGTAATTCATGGGTGGTCACAATGTTAGTTCAAAGAGTTGGGACCACGAGTGCGGGGAAAGCGATCCGATCATGGCGAAAACATGGGTCAAGCAAATTACCAAGATATTCGATGTCTTGGGATGCGAAGGAACAAAAAGTTCCATTCGCTACTTTTATGTTCCGTGGCGAAAGCAGACATTAGTGGGAATCGTGAAGCGTACCCATTCACCGCACTCGGCATATCGCCGGAGACGTTTGAAACAGTTCAATGACAAGTACTTCCACGAAAGTATTCGTCGTATGAAGGAAGTGGAGTTTATTAGATTGGAGCAGAATAACATGACGGTGTCCCAAAGACGAGGCGAAGTTTGCGGAGTTATCCGAGTTTGCACCTCATTTGGTGGAGAATGAGGAACGATGACGCGGATGTTTTCGAGAGGTTTGAAACCCAAGATACGTCGGTATCTCATTTCTCATAAATTTTCTCTCTATTAGAGATGTTGTAATGAGGCTCGGTTGTTAGGCGAGATAACGAATACGTTCAACCGAGGGACCATACCGAGGATCATACCAAAGATAAGATCCATCGAATAACGATAACTAGTGGAGAAAGAAGAATACGGACAAAGGCGGTAACCACTCTGGTGGTAATTGTGGCCATGAAAATAGAAAAAGCGAGTGGGAGGAGATTTTAAAAGAGGAGATTCAACAACGACCATGTGAAGGCGCCGGTGCCGGTAGAATCGGGTTCCAAGGAGGAGAAAGACCATCGGTCGTATGTTATAAATGCGGAAAGAGGGATATATCGGTCCGCTGTCCACAACAGATTTAAGGTATGCTATAATTGTGGAAAGGAAGGACATATCGCTTTCGAGATCAGACGATATCGAAACCCGATCCAATGGGAATGGTGACTCAAAAGGATGTCCCGTAAAAGTCAAAGTCAACGATTCTCGGAAGAGCGTTTGTCGTGACCGATCAAAATACGAGGAACCCGAACGGTTAGCACGGGTTAGTTAATTATAAATTCTTGCGAAGTTTATACCTTACTAGAACCTGGGTTCTACCCATTCTTTTATCTCTTCGCTTGCGCTTTCAACGTTTGAACTCGACTACGGAGAAATTAGACTTTGACCTATTTATGGAGACTCCGTTAGAGAAACTTTCATTACATCCGTTGTTTAGAAATCTTGCTTGATTCAGTTGGCACTATCACATTACACGTTAACCTTATTTCTAAAGAGATATTTGCTTTTGATGTGATTTTAAGGTTAACTACTCATCACGCCAAAATTGATTGCTTTTCGTAAGGTTGTTAGTTTTCATATTCCTAAGCAACCTCGTTATTCAATTCAAGCAATCAAACCATCATAGTCAAACATTTTCATATCAAGCCATGAAGTCATTCGCTTATTACGGATGTCAAGTTTTCTTAGTCCATGTTATGGATTTGAATAAAGACACGTCGATTTGAATAATATTTTCTGTTGTTATTGATTTTTCCCGACGTATTTCTGAAGAATTTCTTGGTTTACTCCCAAAACCCGATATTAAATATTGTATCGACTTTGAACCCAGACAAAACTCATTTCTAAAATCTCATATCGAATGGCTCCTATTGAACTTCGAGGAGTTAAAAATTCAACTATAGAATTTGGTACCGAGCCTTTATCCGGTGACTTCCTTTGTGGAATTTACCTAAGCCGGACTCTCGTAAGGGACGTCATATTCGATGCGATAGTAAACCGATAGTGTCATTGTGACGTCTTATCCAAGGTTGAGATATGAGTCACGATTGAGAACAACCTAAGTCTCAGAATCGAAATACGTAGCTTTCAGAAGCTTAGTTGGTTATTATCGGAGATTCGTTGAAGGATATTCTCGAATCGCTATTCCATTAACGTGAAATGACTCATAGAGATACAAAATTCAAATGGAGCAAGGAATGTGGGAAGAGCTTCAAGAACTCAAGAGGAGACTCATTTCAAAGATATGTTTTGACCATGCCATCCCGGAAAAGCGAACGTGGTAGGCGACGTGTTGAGTAGAAGATCGTATACAAGTCGAAAGCACGATATTGTCAAAGACTCATTTCAGTATAATTTACAAATAATAGAGATGGAGATGAAAACTCTAGGTACCCACGTGATGATATACGAGTATAATCGACTTTAATCGATAAAGTTAAAAGCATTCAAGCTACACAACGGAATGATGAATTTGAAGAAGGAGGTGCAAGAAGTTGTTATTTTAAAAGCGAGAATCGGTGAGGTGAGGAAAGCTCAAACCTTCGATTTATTAATCCATTTGAAATTCTCGATCGAATAGAAGCGTGGCCTATAGACTCGTTTTACCACCAAGTATGACGCGTGTTCATAACGTTTTTCACGTATCGATGTTACGTAAATATGTGGACGACCGAAACACGTCATTGAGTTAGAACCGGACGAGATAGCCAAGACTTAACGACGACGAGAGGTACTGTCAAGATTTTGTAGAGGAAAAGAACATGACCTATGTATCGGGGTTATACCATAAAGTTTTTGTGGAGAAACCATGCTATTGAGGAAATGACACGGGAGTTGGAAACGAAAATGAAAGCGAGGTATCTTTACCTTTTCAAACACCAGTATCGTCACGTCAATTTCGAGGACGAAATTTCATAAGGAGGGAGGTTGTAAGACCGAAATTTTTTAAATAAAAAGGAATTTCCTTTATTTATTATCTTGAAATAGTAAGGGTTGATTTGATTAATGTGGATAGTTAAGGGTTAAATACTGTAAATATTTCAAAATAAAAGTGGTTATAAAATATTCATTTTTGTCTGGGAATATTCGTTTGGTCGTGGAATATTCTGCTTGATCGCTTCTGGGAATATTAAATGACGGACAGTAAAGCCATGTGTGGAGCCCATGTGAAAGCGATTGGATGAAGAAAGCGACAAATATAAGTTGGTTAAAAATAACGGCGTAGTTATTACCTGATTAAGACTGCATTGGAATACCCGGTGGTTAAAAATCTGATGTCTGGCGTGGTTGACAAAGAAGACACCTGCGGTATTAAGATGAAGATTGTTGAATTATTGATCCTTACGTGAAGGCCTTTACTCAATAATTATTACGATGAATTCTTGTTCAATAGTTTATTTTATTGATTCAATAATTCTTTGCGTTGGTATTTTATATTATTTGTTTCAATAATTGTCATCGCATAAAGATTTCCCATTATCGGATCAATAATTCATATTATTTGAATAATATTATTAGATAACATTATTGGCAATGTCTAGAAAGTTCTGTCTAAGGAGAGGTTTGGTCACCTAATTGCGCGCTAGTAAGGAGAGATCCTTATTGGAAAGCCCCCTCTTTCACAGGAGGAAACACTGGTTCATCATAAATGTGATTATGTAATATTATTTGTGAATAATTAATTATTGATTCATATGATAAGGAAATATTTATTTTATATGAATATAAATGATGGATTTATTTATGTGGTTATTAATGAAGGAATTAATGTTGAGGTGTTTTATCAGTATTTTATCGGATTGGAGGTATTAAAAATCAAATCAGGGGTTTTGAGATATATTGCGGGGGTTATAATTTTTAATCCGACCGTTGGATCGTTGTAATTTTTGGATATGTTATACATACATAAGTTGAGTATATGTCCACAAATTTTGAACCGTTAAAGATGAGCGTATAATTTATTATGAATTTTAAGAGGTGACTGATTCGGAAATTAGGTTTGTAATTGATTTTGGTGGAAAATTCTAGAATTGAGTGGGCCCCACTTGTGGTTGGTGAAAAAATGTGCTGAATTTTATTTCAAATGTGGTGGTGGCAATGGCAGTAGTAGAAGTAAAGCCATCGGTGTAGCAGTCAAGTCCGCTTTCGTGGGCTAACATTTTCCTATAAATAGAAGGCTAAGTTAGAATTGAAAATCACACGAAACAAAGTTTTCTCTCTTTCTCTCTATATTATTGAGCGTATTTTGTGAGTATTTAGATACTTTGAGAGTTCTTTATTCAAGATAAGTTTCATTCAAAGATCACTTGAGCCTTTCCTTAGAAATCTTGATTCTTTGAGGTAAGGGATATTATTTTTTCGTAATGATATTATTTCTTCAATATCATTATCTTTGAAATGTTGATCTGAAGTTTTTATCAAATTTGGAACTTTTTCATGTGGGGTTACTTATTCATGAGTTACTATTCACGAGTTACTATTCATGAGTTCTTATTCACGAAAGTTCTTATTCACGAGTACTATTCATGAAGCGTGAAGATGTTTTTTGTGGAATTTCTATCTTTTGGTGTTGAGAGTTATTATTCACGATATAAGACTATTCACGATATATCTGACACTATTCACGATATACGGCACTATTCAATAGAAAAATAAAATTTCTTCTTTTCGTCCAAAATATCTATTCGGATACTAGCTTTGATTGTATCCATGTTTTGATCATTCTTGAATTTTACACCACTATGATTATTTTTGAGGTATTGTTGGACATGGATAAAACAAAGTACTGAATCATTAATCCTTAATCCTTGTCATTTTGTTTCACCGGATTCGTTCTTTAAAAATATTTTCATCATCCTCAGTCTTAAATGATGATATTATTGAATATCTTTGGCCTGTAGTGCAAAGATGAATGATTTCTGAAGAATATCTTTGGCCTGTAGTGCAAAGATGAGCAGGTGTTGAGATGAACATGACCGATTGATGAATATCTTTGGCCTGTAGTGCAAAGATGAATATTTGATTTGAGATGAATATTGATTGATGTTACAGGGATAAAATATTGATGATGGACTGTTAAATTCATAGATTATAGTAGATTTCATTCTCTACGTAACTCTTCTATGAATTATTATTTCATTGCGAATATTGATCCGAAACTTGTTATCTCGTTGTATTCTATCGATTTTTCCTCGTTGGAGACTAACGATAATTTGTTGTATATTATCTTAGTCATAACATTCTTTCTTGGGCTAGTTGAGCTCACCCTTTTCCTTGTTGTTCCATTTTTTCTTCTCGGGAGGCGAGAATGTAGCGAGTACTTAGTGGGTATGGAATGAAGGTTCTAGAGAGAGTTGTTTAGTAGTCCTCACCATTATTGTAAAATAATGTATCAATAAATGTGATGAGGATTTATTTGAGTATAAATATTGTCTGAAGATAATATTTGTATTTAAACTCACATTTTATTGTTGTGATAATAAAGTTGTAGTTGTTTTACGTACCATGTATTTGGCGACTCAGAATGGGTTGGATGGAATGGACCTATTTTGGGGTCGTCACACTTATACACTTGAACGCCTCTTGCTCGTATGTACATAAACGAGATTGTAAGATCGCATGGTATCGCGGTATCCATAGTTTTTCGATCGAGACCCAAGATTCACTTCACGATTTTGGGTTAGTTTGCAAAAAGCTATGGGCACAGACTTACGATTTAGTTTCTAAGATATCATCCTCGAGACCAGACGGACAATGGAGAGGACTATTCAAACTCTTGAAGATCTATTAAGACTCTGTGTCCTTGATTTCAAGGGAGTTGGGACAAGTTCTTACCATTGGTGGAGTTTTCCAACAACAACAGATTATCGCAAGTATTGGCATGGCTCCATTGAGCGTTGTATGGAAGAAAGTGTCGTTCTCCGGTATCTTTGGGATGAGGTGGGTGAAGCAACGTTGTTGGGGACCGGAGTTGAAATACGTATGACTACGGAAAAGATTCAAATGATCCGACAACGTATAAAAACCTCACAAAATCGACAAAAGAGTTATTATGCCGATCTTCATCAAAAGGACGTGGAATTCGATATAGGAGATCATGTGTTGTTAAGAGTTGCTCCATGGAAAGGAGTTACAAGATTTGGAAAGAGAGAAAACTTAATCCTC
Organism: Panax quinquefolius; assembly: GCA_020205615.1. Classification (NCBI taxonomy): domain Eukaryota; kingdom Viridiplantae; phylum Streptophyta; class Magnoliopsida; order Apiales; family Araliaceae; genus Panax; species Panax quinquefolius. The sequence goes on from CM035168.1 coordinate 125,058,516, forward strand.
GATTCATCTGGTCCATTTTAATCCTCGATCGAGTAGAAGCGTGGCATATAGACTCGCTTTACCGCCAAATATGTCTCGTGTTCATAACGTTTTTCACATATCTATGTTACGTATGTAAGACCCCGAAATTTTTAAATAAAAAGGAATTTCCTTTATTTATTATTTTGAAATAGTAAGGGTTGATTTGATTAATGTGGATAGTTAAGGGTTAAATATGCAAATATTTCAAATTAAGCAAGTGGTTATAAAATATTCATTTGGTCGTGGAATATTCGTACTGTCGGGGAATATTCGTACAACGGCGCAGCCATGTGTGGGCCCCATAACGGAAAGTGATTGGATGAAGAAAACGACAAATATAAGTTGTTTTTAAATAACAGGCGTAGTTGTTACACAGATTATCTTGTTGGAATACCGGTGGTTAAAACACACTAATACGCGTTGTTGAACAAGAAGACACCAGTATTGCACCAATTATTGATTCTTACGTGAAGAAGGCACTACTCAATAATGGTTGATGTAATTCTTATTCGATATTTTATTGAGTTAATAATTCTTTGCGTTGATATTTTATATCATTGTTGTTTCAATAATTGTCATTACACGGTATCTTTCATTATCGAAGCAATAATTCATATTATCTGAATAATATTATTAGATAACATTATTGGCAATGTCTAGAAAGTTACATACAAGGAGAGGTTTGGTCACCTAATTCATGGCGCCAAGAAGAAGAATTCTTATGGAAAGCCCCTCTTCCTGAGGCGCACGGTTGTCAATATTGTGATTCTGTAATATTATTTGTGAATAATTAATTATTGATTTATATGATGAGGAAAATATTGATTTTATGTGGATATAGATGGAAAATTTTTAAAATGACAATTGTTGAAAATTAATATTTTATCTTTTTTTCGATAAAATAATTCATTTAAATATATTATTTTAATAATATATTAACGGTGATATTTTTACAACGAATGTGGGATATATGAGTATACGAGGAGGAAGAGTATTTTTTGTTGCAATAAATGTTTAAAACATGTTAAACATGTCGGTGGACCCCATTTATTCGATCGAAATTTGATTATAACTTTGTAAAATCGCTTCGTTGTGGATTTCGGTCAATTTCTATTTGGAATTTGGAAAAACTTTCTTTCTGCAAAGTTGTAGAGAATTGAATTTCCTATAAAACTCAAGAGATTCGAATTTTTCTGATGAAAGGGCTATTTATTATGAATTATTGAAGTTCAGAAGATTGAAATAATTGATTTTGGAAGTTTTAAATATTTATATTCACAAAACGTTTTTGTGTTTGGTGGGCATCTTTAACACATGTCATGTTGCTGAATTCAGATGTTTGATGCGTAGGAGGATGTAGAAAAATTATAATATTAATTTATTAAATTTTTCTGCTTTGGTGTTCTAAGCAATTTCTATAAATAAGGTGCTTAGGTTAGAATTGAAAATCACACCGTAAGCTGAAGTTTTCTCTCTATATTATCGGCGTATTCTTGTGAGTATTTTGAGTATACTTTGAGTATTGCTATTTAGGTCTGCAAGTCAGTCATGCTTTATATCTGGTGTTTCAACTAGAAATCTTGATCTTTCGAGGTAAGGGATATTATTTTTTCGTAATGATATTATTTCTTCAATATCATTATATCTTTGAAATGTTGATCTGAAGTTTTTATCAAATTTGGAACTTTTTCATGTCGGGGTTCTTATTCATGGGTTACTATTCATGAGTTCTTATTCACGAGTAACTATTCAGCTTTAGATTCTTATTCACGATTCTTATTCACGAAGTACTATTTAAGTGAAGCGTGAAGATGTTTTTGTGGAATTTCTATCTTTTGGTGTCTGAGTCTTATTCACGTATCGGCCTTTATTCACGATATCTGAAGACTATTCACGATATACTGTATTATTCAATAGAAAAATAAAATTTCTTCTTTTTGTCCAAAATATCTATTCCGGATACTAACTCGATTGTATCCATGTTTTGATCATTCTTGAATTTTACACCACTATGATTATTTTTTGAGGTATTCTTGGGCGTGGATAAAACCAAGTACGAATCCTTAATCCTTAATCCTTGTCATTTTTGTTTCTTTGGATTCGTTTCTTTTAAAATATTTTTCATCATCCTCGGTCTTAAATGATGATATTATTGAATATCTTTGGCCCTGTAGTGCAAAGATGAATGATTCTGAAGAATATCTTTGGCTGTAGTGCAAAGATGAATATTTGATTCCGGATGTATATTGATTGATGTTACGAGGATAAAATATTGATGATGGTTTATTAAATTCATAGATTATAGTAGATTTCATTCTCACGTAACTCTTTCTATGAATTATTATTTCATTGCGAATATTGATCCGAAACTTGTTGCCTATGTGATTCTATCGATTTTTCCTGTTGAAGACTAACGATAATTTGTTATATATTATCTTAGTCATAATATTCTTTCTTTGGGCTAGTTGAGCTCACCCTTTCTCTTGTTGTTCCATTTTTCTTCTCGGGGAGGCGAGAATGTAGCGAAGTCTTAGTGGGGTATGGAATGAAGGTTCAGAGAGAGTTGTTTAGTAGTCCTCACCATTTTGTAAAATAATCAATAATTATGATGGGGATTTATTTGAGTATAGATATTATGCAGAAGACAATATTATATTTAAACTCATTAAAGATATATTGTCGTACTTCACACGACATTTGTATTATGAAGTTGTAGGTTGCTTTTTGTACCATGTATTTGGCGACTCGAGAATGGGTGTTGTGTATACCTATTTTGGGGCGTCACGGTTGGTATCGAGCTTAGGGATATGATCTCTGGCGGAGATCGGGGAATAGAACTAGGAGGAGAGACGAGTAAATCCTTCGCTAAAGTGTGTCCTACCTAAGCTTATTTGTTGGTTGGTCAAGATATATAGGGATATTATGTGATATATTGATTTCTTAATTAACCCTTGTTTTATGATAGTTTTAAGAATGGTTTGCGAGAGCGTTAATAAAGTGGAGTAAATGAGATAGTGGAGATGCTGTACTCACCAACGAGAAAAGCGTAAACAACAGTGGCAATGTTCCTCCCGTGAACAACACCAATCGGCGAGATGATAAGCGAGGGATGTTTAGAAACTTTTTGCAGTTCATACAAAATCAAACGAGGGAGACTCGTGTTCAAAATCTGAGGAGGAAATGATAGAATTCACGGTGGTCACAACAAGCGATCAAAGAGTTGGGACCACGAGTGCGGAAAAGCGGATCCGATTAAAGGCGAGACGTGGGTCAAACAAATTACCAAGATATTCGATGTCTTGGGATGCACGGAGAATGAAAGTTCCATTCGCCACCTTTATGTTCCGTGGCGCAGGCAGATTCATGGTGGGAATCGTGAAGCGTACCCATCCATTTTCAAGATGTCAGTGGGAGACGTTTCAGAGCAGATTCAATGACAAGTACTTCACGAAAGTATTCGCTATATGAAGGAAGTGGAGTTTATTAGACTAGAAAGAGAATAACATGACGGTGTCCCAAAGACGAGGCGAAGTTCGCGGAGTTATCGAGTTTGCACCTCATTTGGTGGAGAATGAGGAACGATGACGCGGATGTTTACGAGAGGTTTGAAACCCGACATACGCCAAGATCTCATTTCTCATAAATTTTCTCTCTATTCAGATGTTGTCAATGAGGCTCCGGTTGTTAGAAGCGAGATAACGAGTACGTTCAACCGAGGGACCATAACCGAGGATCATAGAAGATAGCGGTCATCGAGAATAACGATAACCAACGGAGAAAGAAGAAATACGACAAAGGCAGAACCACTCTGGTGGTAATCGTGGCCATGAAAATAGAAGAAGCGAGTCGGGAGGAGATTTTTAAAAGAGGAGATTCAACAACGACCATGTGAAGACGTCGGTAAAGAGCAACTAGTTTTAAGGGAGGAGAACGACCACCCGGTCATATGCTACAAATGCGGAAAAGAGGGACATATCGATCAAAGCGCCCCACAACAGTTCAAGGTATGCTATAATTGTGGAAAGGAAGGACATATCGCTCGAGATTAGACGAAGAGCGAAACCTAGTTCAATGGGGACGGTGACTCAAAAGATCGGCCCGAGAAAAGTCAAAGTCAATGATTCCGGAAGAAGCGTTTGTTGTGGATTGGTCAAAATACGAGGAACCCGAACGAAGTTAGCACAGGTTAGTTAATTATAAATTCTTCAAGTATATACCTTACTAGATATTGGTTCTACCCATTCTTTTATCTCTTACTTGCGCTCAACGTTTGAACTTGACTACGGAGAAATTAAACTTTGACCTATCTGTGGAGACTCCATTAGGAGAAACTTTCATTACATCCGTTGTTTAAAAATCTTGCTTGATTCAAGTTGGCACTATTACATTACCTGTTAACCTTATTTCTATAGAGATATTTGCTTTTGATGTGATTTTAAGGTTAACTACTCATCATGCCAAAATTAATTACTTTCGTAAGGTTGTTAGTTTTCATATTCCTAAGCAACCTGTTATTCGAATTCAAGCAATCAAACCATTGTAGTCAAACATTTTCATATCAAGCCATGAAGTCATTCGTTTATTACGGATGTCAAGTTTTCTTAGTCCATGTTATGGATTTGAATAAAGACACGCCGATTTGAATAATATTCTTGTTGTTATTGATTTTTCCGACGTATTTTTTACGAAGAATTTCTTGGCTTACTCCCAAAGCTCGATATTAAATTTTGTATCGACTTTGAACCCAGACAAAACTCATTTCTAAAATCTCATATCGAATGGCTCCTATTGAACTTCGAGAGTTAAAAATTCAACTATAGAATTTGGTACCGAGCCTTTATCTTGTGACTTCCTTTGTGGAATTCACCTAAGCCGAACTCTCTGTAGGGACGTCATATTCGATGCGATAGTAAAGCGATAGGTGTCATTGTGACGTCTTATCCAAGATTGGGATACGAGTCACGATTGAGAAGCAACTAAGTCGATTATCGAAAGCGTAAGCTTTCAGGCTTAGTTGGTTATTATCGGAGATTCGTTGAAGGATATTCTCGAAATCGCTATTCCATTAACGGTGACTCGTAGAGATACAAAATACGAATGGAGCAAGGAATGTGGGAAGAGCTTCAAGAACTCAAGAGGAGACTCATTTCAAAGACATGTTACGATCATGCCATCCCGGAAAAGCGAACGTGGTAAATTGACGCGATGAGTAGAAGATTATATCGAGGGAACGAGTGCGATGATGTCAAGTATCGCGTAGAGCCAACTTTAATAGAAAAGTTAAGGTTGCTCGAGCCACCGGCTTGATTCATGATGCGTATGAAGAAGAAAGTCTGAAGGAGCTATTCCGAAGCGAGAATTGATGAAGAAGGAATACTTGAGTCCACTCTAGACTTTGTGTTCTAACGACTCTGATTTGAAGTACAAGATTATGATGGAGGCACACAACACATTGTTTGCAATCCATCCTGGGAGTACCAAAATGTATTATGATCTTCAACATATATTTTGGTGGAGCAATATGAGGAGAAAGATCGCGTAGTTTATCTCGAGATGTTTAACTTGTCAACATGTAAAGGCAGAGCATCAAGTGCCAAAGGGTCCATTGCAACCACTTGAGATTCCGGAATGGAAGTGGGAACACATTACTATGGATTTCGTTACGGGTCTTCCTGCGGTTTCTCAAAACATCAATGCTATTTGGGTTATTGTTGATAGATTAACCAAGTCTGCTCATTTTTACCGATACGAGAGACTTATTCCTTGAACGCGTCTTTCTCGTATATGACGTAAATGAGATTGTGAGATTGCATGACATGCCGGTATCCATAGTTTTAGATCGTGACCCAAGATTCACTTCATGATTTTGGGTTAGAAAGCTATGGGCACGCAATTTATTGATTGCTTTTTGCATACCATCCTCAAAGCGGATGGGCAATCGAAAGGACTACTCAAACTCTTGAAGATATATTAAAACTCGTGTCCTAGATTTCAAAGGAAGTTGGGATAAGTACTTGCCATTGGTGGAATTCTCATACAACAATAGTTATTAAACAAATATAGGCATGGTTCCATTCAAGCATTATATGGACGAAAATGTCGTTTCCAATATGTTGGGATGAGGTGGGTGAAGCAACATTGTTGGGACTCGAAAGTTAAGACGCGATATGACTCACCGAAAAGATCCAAATGATTCGACAACGATATAAATAAGCGGCACAAGATCGACAAAAGAGTTATGCGGATCTTCATCGAAAAAGACGTGGAATTTAATGTAGGGGATCATGTATTGTCATGCGAGTTGCTTCCATGGAAGGGAATTACAAGATTTGGGAAGAGAGGAAAGCTCAATCCACGATTTATCGGTCCATTTCAAATTCTTGACCGAAAGTAGGAAATGTAGCCTATAGACTTCATGCGTATTCTCAAAAGTATGTCTCGTGTTCATAATGTGTTTCACATATCTCATGCTTCAGTAAATATGTGAAAGACCCGAACCACGTTATAGAGTTAGAACCAGGACGAGATAGCCAAGAAGACTTAACGTATGAGGAGGTACTGTCAAGATTTTGGATAGGAAGGAGCATGTCCTACGCCAAGAAAGGTTATACCACAAGTTAAAGTTTTGTGGAGGAATCATGCTATAGAGGAAATGACACGGGAGTTGGAAACGGAAATGAAAGTGAGGTATCTTCACCTTTTCAAACACCAGTATCGTCACGTCAATTTCGAGGACGAAATTTCATAAGGAGGGAGGTTGTAAGACCTCAAATTTTTAAATAAAAAGGAATTTCCTTTATTTATTATTTTGAAATAGTAAGGGTTGATTTGATTAATATGGATAGTTAAGGGTTAAATATGCAAATATTTCAAATTAAGCAAGTGGTTATAAAATATTCATTTGGTCGTGGAATATTCAGATCGCTTGTGGGAATATTCGTATAACCACAAATGCATGACCGTGTGTGAGCCCCATAACGGAAAGTGATTGGATGAAGAAAGCGACAAATATAAGTTGTTTTTAAATAATGGCGTAGTTATTCAAGTATTATCTTGTTGGAATACCCGGTGGTTAAAACACACTAATACGCGTTGTCAACAAGAAGCACCAGTATTGCACCAATTATTGATTCTTACGTAGAAGGCACTACTCAATAATGGTTACAAAGAATTAATCGCTTCAAAGATTTTATCGAGTTAATAATTCTTTGCGTTGATATTTTATATTCTTTGTTGTTTCAATAATTGTCATTTACACAGTATCTTTCATTATCGAAGCAATAATTCATATTATACGAATAATATTATTAGATAACATTATTGGCAATGTCTAGAAAGTTACATGCAAGGAGATGTTTGGTCACCTAATCAATTGCCTTGAAGAAGAAGAAATTCTTATTGGAAAGCCCCTCTTTCCAGGAACCGCCTGGTTGTCAATATTGTGATTACGTAATATTATTTGTGAATAATTAATTATTGATTTATATGATGAGGAAAATATTGATTTTATGTGGATATAGATGGAGAAAATTTTTAAAATGACAATTGTTGAAAATTAATATTTTATCTTTTTCCGATAAAATAATTCATTTAAATATATTATTTTAATAATATATTAGCGGTGATATTTTTACAACGAATGTGGGATATATGAGTATACGAGGAGGAAGAGTATTTTGTTGCAATAAATGTTTAAAACATGTTAAACATGTCGGTGGACCCCATTTATTGATGAAATTTGATTATACCGTAAAATCGCCTCGTTTGTGGATTTCGGTCAATTTCTATTTGGAATTTGGAAAAACTTTCTTCTGTAAAGTTGTAGAGAATTGAATTTCCTATAAAAACTCATGAGATTCGAATTTTCTGATGAAAGGGCTATTTATTATGAATTATTGAAGTTCCAAGCTTCAAATAATTGATTTTGGAAGTTTTTAATATTTATATTCACAAAAACGTTTTTGTGTTTGGTGGGCATCTTTAACACATGTCATGTTGCTGAATTCAGATGTTTGATGCGTAGGAGGATGTAGAAAAATTATAATATTAATTTATTAAATTTTTACGCTTTGGTGTTCTAAGCAATTTCTATTTATAAATAGGGTCTTGGGTTAGAATTGAAAATCACACCGTAAACTCAAGTTTTATCTCTCTATATTATCGAAGCGTATTCTTGTGAGTATTTTGAGTATACTTTGAGTATTGCTATACTGGTGCAAGTCCAAGTCATAGCTTTATATCAGGTGTTTCAACTAAGCACCGATCTTTCGAGGTAAGGGATATTATTTTTTCAGAATGATATTATTTCTTCAATATCATTATCTTTGAAATGTTGATCTGAAGTTTTTATCAAATTTAGAACTTTTTCATATGGGGTTACTTATTCATGGGTTCTTATTCATGAGTTCTTATTCACGAGTAACTATTCATGAGTTCTTATTCACGAGTTACTATTAAGTGAGTCTTATTTAAGTAAGGCGTGAAGATGTTTTTTGTGGAATTTCTATCTTTTTGGTGTCTGAGTTATTATTCACGATACTTATTACTTTATTCACGATATACGACATTATTCACGATACTGCGGTCTTATTCAATAGAAAAATAAAATTTCTTCTTTTTGTCCAAAATATCTATTCCGGATACTAACTCGATTGTATCCATGTTTTGATCATTCTTGAATTTTACACCACTATGATTATTTTTGAGGTATTTTGGGCGTGGATAAAACCAAGTCACGAATCCTTAATCCTTAATCCTTGTCATTTTGTTTCTTTGGATTCGTTTCTTTAAAAATATTTTCATCATCCTCGTCTTAAATGATGATATTATTGAATATCTTTGGCTGTAGTAAAAGATGAATGATTTCTGAAGAATATCTTTGGCTGTAGTGCAAAGATGAATATTTGATTCCAGGATGTATATTGATTGATGTTACGAGGATAAAATATTGATGATGAATTATTAAATTCATAGATTATAGTAGATTTCATTCTCTACGTAACTCTTTCATGAATTATTATTTCACATGCATGAATATTGATCTGAAACTTGTTGTCATTCAGATTCATCGATTTTTCCTGTTGAAGACTAACGATAATTTGTTGTATATTATCTTAGTCATAATATTCTTTATTGGGCTAGTTGAGCTCACCCTTTTCCTTGTTGTTCCATTTTTCTTCTCGGGAGGCGAGAATGTAGCGAAAGTCTTAGTCGGGGTATGGAATGAAGGTTCTAGAGAGAGTTGTTTAGTAGTCCTCACCATTTTGTAAAATAATCAATAATTATGATGGGGATTTATTTGAGTATAGATATTGTCAGAAGACAATATTATATTTAAACTCACGGTATATATTATTGCGTACTTCACACGACATTTGTATTATTGAAGTTGTAGTTTGCTTTTTGTACCATGTATTTGGCGACTCAGAATGGGTGTTGTGTATACCTATTTTGGGGGCGTCACAACGTAAATATGTGAAAGACCCGAACCATATTATTGAGTTAGAACCGGACGAAATAAGCGGAAGATTTGGACGTATAAAGAGGTTCTGTTAAAATTTTGGATAAGAAGGAACATATTCTATGCTCGAGGTTATACCTCAAGTCAAAGTTTTGTGGAGGAACCACGATGTTGAGGAAATGACTTGGGAGTTAGAATCGAAATGAAATCAAGGTATCCTTACCTCTTCGACATACCAGTATCGCCCTAATTTCGAGGGCTTAAATTTCATAAAAAGGGAGGTTGTAAGACCCCAAACTTTTATAAATAAAGATGAATTTTTCTATAAATATTATTTTGAATATTATGGAATAAATTTGATATAATGTTATAGTTGTGGGTAATATTTATAAATTTTGCAAAGTATGCAAGTTGTTATAAAATATTCGTTTGGTGGGAATATTCTTTTGTTAGGAAATATTAAATACAAACTACTCAATCATTGGTGGACCCATAATGTAATTATTGTCGGATCGAGAAAGCGACAAAAATATTTTATAAAAATAACTACGGAGGTGTTACCATTAAAAGCTGTTGAACTACCCGTTGGTAAAAGTAAATGCGATGTCTGGCGTGGTTGCATAAGTAGTACACTTGCGGTATTGATTATTGATCTTTACGTGAGAAGTCACTCACCTATGCTCAATTATTCTTCGATAATTCACGCGATCATATCTCTTATATTATTGATTCAATTATTGTCACAAGATTATAAATCGTATAATATGTTATAGTATTAAATCAATAATTGAGGCGACGACAAATTATAAATGATTAATAATTGTTGAAAGATTAAATATGTATTGATGAAAAATAAAATGATTTGTGGTAAGTTTGATTATTTTGTGGGGCCTATATGTCATCATCTAAGAAGTCTCTTCGTCAATAGTAATTACCTTCGTCAATAGTAATTACCCTTGTGAATAGTATTTATCTTCGTCAATAAGTAATTACCTTCACAATCGAAGTAATTACCCTTGTGAATAGTATTTACCTTCGTCAATAGTATTTACCTTCGTTAATAGTAATTACCTTTACCAGACGTCGAACCACTTGTCGTTTCACATTACAGGCGTCGAACCACTTGTCGTTTCACATTATAGGCGTCAAACCACTTTTCTTTTCACATCATTAGTCGTCAAGCCACTTGCCTTTTCACACTAAGCGGTCTTAGCTAGAAATCTTCTATAAATAGAGGCCTGAGGCTTCATTATTTTTCAATTAATTCATTCAAGTTTATAGAGAGAAAGTATAGAGAGAATAAGAGAGAAAGAAGAAGAGTATTTTGTTACTACTAATCGCTGCAGTATTCAATCTCCTACCAAAAGTAAGGGGTGTTATTCTTTCTTATTCATGAAGAGAAGCTGTTGTTATTCCATTGCTTATTATTACATTGGAATAACTCATCACGTGGTTTTACCTATACTTGGTGACATTCTTCTATTATTCGTTGGAACATCCACATCATGTGTTTTTTTACGGGACTGGTTAAAATCTTTATTATTATTCTCATTGGAACATCACATCGTGTGTTTTACAGGACTGGTTAAAATCTTTATTATTATTCATTGGAACATCTGTTTGTGTGTTTTTACAGGACTGGTTCCGTCTTTATTATTACTACTGTTGGAACATCCCGTCATGCATGTGTTTCTACGCCGGACTGGTTCCATTTCTTTATTATTCGTTGGAACATCCCGCATGCATGCGTTTTTACGCTGACCGTTCAGTTATTTATTATTCTGTTGTAATAACCGCTTGCATGCGATCTATCGCATTTATGGTGATTTCTTTTGTTATTCTATTCTTTATTATACCCAGTTGGTTAAAAATTTGACTTGTATACTCCATGAAATTAGTGGAATATCCTCGATATTTGCGTTTCATCCAAAGATCTTTCATGGAAATATTCTTCCGATCATTCTTGAATTTTACTCTACAAAACGAAGATCATGTTAATAATTTGGACGTTAATAATTCTGGATAAAATAATTCTTGAACTTGTTTTATTGAATTCTTATATCATTCATCATCATCCTCATGTTTATATTATGTTGAAAGTCATACATGGCACGTAGTGCGTAGATGGACTTGGTATGATTATGACCGAGAGACTATTCGATTGTAATCATGGTAAGTAATGTTACAAATGATGTGATAAAAATCTTGATGGTAGTAGTGCATTGGTGGGATGATTGTTGGCATGATCGTGGCCATTAATGAATACACAAATATTCTTCGCGCGTGATGCATTGAATAATTGTGGTCGTGATCTTAAAGAATATCATTGGTAGTAGTGCGGGGGTGATTCGATGAGGTGGAATATTTATTAAAGTGAGTCTCAAATTTATAATGATGATGAAAAACCTTTTAAAACCTAAAAGATAGTAGACTTTATTTTCTACTTGACTTTTTTTAATGGATTCTTATTTCTGCGCATTAAACCTGGTTGTCTATCGGTTTAACATTGTTGAAAGACTATTGATAATTTATTCTGCATTATCTTAGTAATAATATTTCTTTGAAATTGCTAATTTATTTCACCTTCTTTCTTTCATTTTTTCTTCTTGAAATGAGAATATAAATTTGGACGAAAGTCGGGAACGCAGTGATGGTCGAAGATAAGATTAGTAGTCCTCACTATTACGTGAAATAGTGTGATAATAATTGTAATGAGGACTCCTTTTTGAGTTTGTATAATATCTAAGTGAGCGATATTTGTATTTAAACTCACAGGCTTTTATGTAAGTTAAGTTGTATTTAAATTACATCATGTATCCATTATCCAAGATGGGTGATGATATCACAATTTTTAGGCGTCACGGCGATGGTTGGCATATACAAGAAAATTGATAATATTAAAGAGAGTATTTGTGTTAGTAAAGTTCATTAAGAGACATGTGTGAATAATTTAGATTTGATTTTTCTATCTCAACCATTTAGAAACATTAAGAGGTAATAAAAAAAAATAACATCCATCTCTTAGCTAGCGAATAAAAAATGATCTATTAAGACCTGTTAAGAGATAAAGAAAGAACACCTAATTCACTATTCATCCTTGCAACAGCCAGCAGTAGATTGATTGATATAATTAGTTTGTGGTTACAGGGTAATTTAATTTTAGTGCTGCTTCTTTGGCAAAATACAAACAGGAGGACGTATTTAAATATACATCACTACAAGAATATGTACATGGTTTATGACACGTGTCATCTGGCTGAATATAAAATGGAATAATGTCATGGACAAATCGCAAAAAGGCAACAAACACCAAATGGAATAATGGATATAGATGATAAAGGAGGAGGGGTAGGACAAGGAACAGAGTCCGAGTCCGGACTCCGATCTTATTGGGCCGAGTTGACTCACGAGTGCCTGATCAACATCTTCTTCAGGCTTACCTTGGAACAACGATGGCGACAAGCTATGTTCGTCTGCAAATCCTGGCTACAGGCTGCCGGAGTATCGACTCGGCCACCGAGTCACCACGCTGGTGGGACCCGAGTTTCGAGACGAAAATCGACACCATGCTCCGATCTGCCGTCAATTGGAGCGATGGCTCTCTCACTGAAATTCGTGTCAGACACTGCTCGGATAGATCTCTCCGTTTGGTGGCTAAAAGGTATTAAATTTTGAATTCTCTAGGGCTAGCCTTTGATTGATTAATTGGTACAGTTTTGTTCTGTTGGGTGATTTTTATTCTTCATTTTAGATGAATTGTAATAGGTGTTACTGGGTTTGAACTTTGGCCTGTATAATAGCGCTGTGTTTTGGATTATTGGCCGTAAATGTAATTTTTGCTCTAATGCGTTCCTGCATTTCTTTCAGTTAATAATTTTATGGTTATGGATAGGCTTTTCCTTACTTTGCCATCGATTTTTTGATTTGATGAATGCATTAAATATGTTTTTGAGTTGGATTTTGGACTTCGTTTTTTATATGGTTGAACTTCGATAAATTAAAAATTATAACCGAGTTACCTTGTTTTTTTATATAGTTGAACTTTGATAGATTAAAAATTATAACTGAGTTACCTTATTTCAGGTAGTCCAAGTTAAATGTCTATTTACCTTATATCTATTTTTTACAATAATTTGCCTATAATACCCTTATTATTAATTGTTATATTCATATTTATGGAGCATCACTAGTAATATGCAAAAAACTATACAATTAAATGAGAATTTAAATATGGATAATTTTGTCATTTTATCGCATAAAGTCAACCAGGACTTTAGTATTTGTTTTTAAATATTTTTGTTGAAGTTTATTTCTTTGTTTGCTTGTTTCATTAAATGGTGAGGATGAATGAGGATTGTTAATGCCCCCCCCAAAAAAAAAAAAAGAACAAAAAAAAAAGAAAAGAGAGGCCAAACTGACTCCTTGTCCCAGCTAGCAGTTGAATACTTGAATGTTGTATAGCTTAGTTTAGGGGGTCGTACTATTATCGCACAAGCTGTAATTTCTGGCTTAGAATTGTTTTCATTGATTATTTTATCAATTATTTGTATCTTGAAGTTTGTAAGTTTCATCTTCTATTGTTGTATGTTTGCGAAATATTTGAATGGCTGTTCTTAATAGGTCCCTTTTTCTCTCTTTTCCTTGTAACAAATGAGTCTGATCTGAGTTCTCACGGGATTAGCTGGTGGACTAACTATAATTGATCTGGCTTAACTTCATCTACAGGTGCCCAAACATTCAAGTTCTTTCAATTAAGAGCTGCCCCAATGTTACAGATGAATCCATGACTAAGATAGCTTCCGGGTGCCCCAAACTCAAGGAACTTGACATCAGCTATTGCTATGAAGTATCTTACAAATCTTTGGCATTGCTTGGAAGCAATTGCCCTAACCTCAGAATCTTGAAGAGGAATTTGATGAATTGGCTGGATCCTTCCCAACAACATGTTGGAATTGTCCCTAATGAATATCTTAATGCCTGCCCTCGAGATGGCGATTCAGAAGCTGCTGTAATTGGAAAACTTATGCCTCAGATTCTGCACCTTGAAATTCGCTTCTCAAAATTGTCAGCTAGAGGCCTTTTTTTAATTTCTGAAGGGTGCTTGAACCTTGAGTCTTTGGATTTGTCCGGGTGTGCAAACGTGACTAGCCGGGATATTGCTAATGCGTCCTCTCAACTGAAGGATTTGAAAGATATAAAGAAACCCAATTTTTACATCCCCAGGCCAGTCTTTCACACTGACAGGTATGGTCATTGGAGGTTGTACGATGAGCGATTCCAAACTGATGTTTTCCGAATTTGATCAAGCAAGGAAAGAAGAAGGAAGATAATCAGTTGAAGTAGTATATATCCAGGGGAATATCGTACCTAAAGCTTTGTTCGTAGAGCTTTCATGTAGTGACTTGCAATGTTATGTTTTGTCTTTTGCTAATAAAATTTGTAATGCTACTTGTTGTCCAGTTTCTATGTTGTATTATATTGCAGTTTCTTTGTGTTTACTGATCTTCCAAAGGGTAGAAGATTATATTGTACATTCTTTTCCTTTCAAAACTCTATTATATTTTCAGTAATGCATGGCTTCCAATTCAAAATTTCTACTCTTTTTAACATTTCATTTCCTGCAATCCTCAATTTAAATTCCACCTCTTCATTTTCCCTTAATATTTAGGCACTCGGTTTGTTCTATTTGCACTTTTGCTTGGATTTATGGAAGTCAAGTGAAGCATTGGGTCTTCTCATATCTTCCCTATATTATCAAAAAATAATTCTATGTTCACCAAGTGTGATTTTGTGTTTATCTGTTCTTCATTCTTTCTTGTGATTTAGTAAAACTTGCGGCAACATATATGCCAAATGAACATGGGGTTGCCATTATTCCTCCAGAATTTTTGAGTACATATCATTATTCTAAACAGGGGCACCCGCCTTGCAAAGCCATTCTTAATTTATAGTCCAAAAGGGAACAGATTGAATACAAATTATGAATTCAGGAGAACGTACATTCATAATTTGTTCACACTGAAACTAGTAAGGCTGTTTTCTACAGTTAAGCATTTTCTTAGAAATCATATAACAACTTTTGGAAGAGCTCCATGTGATCCGCGTCCAAGCACACTGACAACGACACGCTCCTATCGTTTGTCGGGCTAGGTATTATGTAGATTGTCCCCTCATACAATATACTTGCAGGTCCCATAAAAATGGGTCGACCCCAGCCGAAATCTGAATCATATATCGGAAGCCGAGTCCAGCTGTTGATGTTGAGGTTAGGGCTTGCGAAATACTGTGGCCCTCGGACAAGAGCTGATAGATCAGGTTGCAACTCCAGGTAGTCAAGTGCTGATTTCAAATATTCATTGTCCATCTTTATCAAAGCATTGTGAATCCTTTTCGCAGAGTTTGTTATTGGCTCTGATTTAAGGTCACCTGCAGTAGAAATTGGCGTAGCTGTGAAGACTACATTGCCTAGGTAGCCCGGGGGAAGTGGAGGGCACAATCTGGACCGACCATCAGTAGCTATGAACAGTTTGGTCAGTTGATCATCGGAAAGGCCACGAGCCTTGCTTGTGCAACGCCACAGGTGCGCTGCAAGGACTTCGTAGGTGCTGTAGTCCTTTGTGTTTGAATCATTCTTGGCGGAAGATTTGAGCTGGTTAAGCTGATTTGGCGTGAGCTTTAGAACAGTGGTAGAAACAGCCTTAGTGTCTGATTGGGATTTTGCAGCATGGACTGGGGTGTTCAGGGAAGGAGGGGAGTGGTATTCAACATGGTCAAACATAGGAATGGGTGGGTCGCGAGCTCGGAGAAGAGTCCGATCAATGAATGGTGGCATTGCGATGGAAAAACCGCGAGCAATGTCGGACCATGTGTTGATGAAATGGAGGGCGGAAAGGCCATCAGACAAAGTATGGTGCACGCCAAGTCCTAGAGAGACTGCTCCACACTTGAAACGAGTTACCTATCGATTAACAGGAAAAGTTGGTCAAGATAATTAACTCCATATTGCACCACCCACATTGACAATGAGGCTTGAACCATGACAAGTAAGAGCTCTACGTACCAACTGAACTAGCAGGGAGTATAATGATTATTGACTACATTTTTGTGGCTAAGAGTTCCCTGTCAGGGTTCCAGAGTATAAAAAGACAACGTTGTAACTCATTGTTTTACTTTTTCTAATGTTTAGTTATTTTTTTTTTAAAAAAAGAAATTTATATCTTACACGGCATAAATAATTTGACTATCTCAGTACGTCTTTGATACCAGGTTGTGAAACCTGTTCTTGTTCTTTTACACCATAATATATATATATATATATATATATATATATATATATATTGTATAATATACTCTATAATACATATAATGCCATACAGTATAAGTTGAGTGTGACATAAAAGATGCAAGGTACATGTACAGACTGACGTGCATACATAACCCCTCTTTCAAGTGGTCAATTGACAAATTAATTGCACCAGTCAAATTAAACTAAAATGTGTTCATGTAGACAGACTTGTGAGCTTGGCACATAGCCATTGAGCACAACACTAGAGCAGATTGTGATGTTTTGTGGCTAAACTTCACATCATCTTTTAACTAATCTCTATAGTAGTTTTTTCTCATTTTTGTCCAAGTATTAATAAGAAAAAAAATTTGTTGAAAAGAATAAAGACAAAAGTAAATTTTGATATTTATAATAAAAATGAACAAGTTTCTCATCCCAAAAACGAAGTATTGAAATCGAGGAGAGGACAAAGACAGAGTATTAATAATAATTAAGTAAATAATCCTATTATAATTACAAACAATACAACTGAACATGAGCCCATATTGGGCAGCCCATTTGTATTCAAACCAGCTGGGGCTGCTATATAAATTACACTTAAAAAAACAGGTGCGGTGTCTTTAATCCCGCTAGTTAATTCTCTGGTAAGTCTCTTACATATATGTTAAAATGTATTCTATTTGGGGGGGCGTCCGGTGCTTATTGACCGGTACTCTTTTTTTTTTTTTTTTAAAAAAAAACCACAATTATAAGAATAAAAAATAAAAAATAATAGAGCAAGTTTGAACAAAAAACTGTAAAAGAGTTAATAATAGAGCAAGTTTGAACAAAAAACTGTAAAAGAGTTCTTTTACAGTTTTTTGTTCAAACTTACTCTATTATTTTTTATTCTTATAATTGTGGTTTAAAAAAAAAAAAGTACCGGTCAATAGCACCGGAACCCTTAACCCATTTTTAGTGGCGTACTCTAAGGGGTTGGGAAAGGTCCGGTGCACTTTGTGACCGGTACAGTCCGGTGCACCCCTTTTTTTTTTTACCACAATTATAAAAATAATAAATAAAATATAATAGTGTAAGTTTGAACAAAAAATTATAAAAGAAAGTATATTTTTATTGAAAAAACACTATAAAAACACTGTTTTACAGTTTAATGTGTTTTATAGTAGTTTTTTTCAATAAAAATATACTTATTTTTATAATTTTTTGTTCAAACTTACTCTATTATTTTTTATTTATTATTTTTATAATTGTGATAAAAAAAAAAGAAAAAAAAGAAAAAGGGTGCACCGGACGGTACCGGTCACAAAGTGCACCGGACCGCCCCCCAATTGTACTCTAAGCGCTAATAACCTAGTAATAGTTTACCACAATAATTGTTTGGTCAAATAAGATTTAAAATGAATAAAGGGAAGAAAGCAGCAGCCGCCGCCGCCACCGCCGAGCATGTGAAGGAAGTCGCTGATGATGATTTAGAAAATGGACATACTCACAATTAAACACCTGTAAAAATGAGTCTCCCTCACGCACATCGATGAGACTCACTCACAGTTCACGTGTAAAAGAAATCACGTAGAAATATGTGGGTGATGAACTTGTTAAAATATTAAATTTACACTGAAAATAGTAGTGTTCGCCTATAAATAAATAAATATTTTTAACTTAATTTTTCTATTTTCAACTTTAAATATATTAATACAATTGTATATCCAATCACTAAATGCCTTGTAAAAAAATTGGAGATTAATTATCTGAATAGTTTTACGCTGCAGTTGTTCACTAACATACAAATAATATGTAAATTCTTTTATTTAAATTAGTAATATAGTTTTTGAATTAATTTCTTTAATATTTTCTATCAGATAATTTACAGGTAATGCATATTAAATATTCAAATATCATGCCTATTTAATGCTAGTAAGGTGCACAAATAAAAGTCATTTACTACGTACCTGTGACACAACCAGCGGATAGGAAGAGATGTCGCCGGAGTAATCAACTGCCGGTACGAGCCGCCGGAGCTCCAACGAAGGGCGGAAATCGCCAAAATCGTCTATCTTCGAATCCGCTTCCGCTTCCGCCTCCACAAACAAGACGCCTTGGCCATTACAGTCTATCTCAACCCGGCCTTCTTCGTCTCGCGCCAACCGGCCGGCCATCGGATAGAATGAGACGAGAACGTTTCTCAGAGCCTCCACGAGGACCCGAGAATCGAAGAAATTAGGGGATCCATTAGGCTTGTAAAAGTAGACGGTGAGGATGTGAATTCGTCCGACCACTAAATCTAAGTTAGAGTTCCATAGCATCTTCGTAGTTGTTAATTTGGATGGACGAACTATTGTGTAATCTTTCACCCTAATCTTCATCTTCTCGCTTCCCATTGTTATCGTAAATTGTTGCAAGGCTAGATTCAGAGGAAGAGAAAGAAAAAGGGGTGGCGTGGAATGTTCAGGTTCAGTAGGTTGGTATTTATAGGCACTCGTGAATATAAGACCAGCCTAGTTTAGAACCGGGAGGAAATCATTAACGGATAGGAAAAATAATACTTATATATTTACATTAATTTTTTTAATTGTTGAGTCGCGTACATAAATATTTATAATAATAATTTAATTTGGGAATTGATATTTTTATATAAAAAAATAATTTCTCTTACATGATTAGTGGGTGAATCTCATCTCCATGTGTTAGAGACTAAGGTGAAAATATATATAATTTTTTTTTAAAAAAATAAATAAATATATATATATATATAAAATAAATGAGAATTTATCTAATTTTATGTATTGATATAAAAATTTTATATAAAAAATTAATTTCTCTTATATGAATAGTAGGTGGATCCTATCTCCATGTGTTAGAGACTAAGGTGAAAATATATATCAATTTTTAAATATATATATATAATAAATGAGAGTTTATCTAATTTTATGTATTGATATAAAATAATATATATAATTGTGACTTGATTATAATTATTAAACTCTTCCAATATAATAAATTATAAATTAATATTTTTTCTAAGATTTTTTTATATATGTATCACTACCGTGAGGATATAAATTAAACACAACATTGTTGTCCAAAAAAATTTATGAAATAATTCTTTAGTGTATTAAATTAGGATTTACTTATGAGTAAAAGTAAAAAACAAAAAAATAATGTTTCTATTTAATTGTTTTAATTTAAGAAAAATATAGTGTATTTAAATCATATTTTCTAACACATACTAGTATTTCGTAAGACGAAGGGGTAGTGTAACCAGTTGTAGCTGTACACATGATAGGGGAGCACGTGACAACCGAAAATCAATGGGATCGTTGACTTTGGTATGGTTTTAAAAAAGACAAATCAATTTTTTCCCCAATACTAGATATTTTCAAGTAAACCGCCGAATCCACGGATTTTGGGATGGGGAGATTCTTGTGAGGATTTTATTGTGGGGTTTATAATATATTAAAAAAGAGATTTAATGGTTCATAATTTTTTTTTTTGTTTGTGTATCAAAACGATGTCGTTTTGATAATAATTTTTTTTTACAAGTTAACAAAAAATTGAAAACGACCAAACGTCGTTTATTTCGTTTGTTTGCTAATTCTTGTTTGTTATGAGCGGCATAACTTTTTTCATGATTGTAATGGGTTGAGTGTTAATCTAGTTGGGACGTTTTATTAATCATTTTTTGGTTCTTTGGAATCGATAGGGTTATTAATCTTTATATCTTTGTCAAAGGCTAATAATATTATTCTTTGCTCTTCAAAAAATAAATCCAACGGACAATTTGTATCCTATTAAAAAAATTGAGTTTCCATTATGATTCTTTAAAACAATTGAAAAAAATTAAAGAAAAATAATTGGGGTAAACAATATAGGAAAAATTTGAATAAAGGAAAAAAATAATTGAAATTTGATTAATCAGAAACATTAGAGTGCTTTAGGAAGAACAAGAAACGAAGCAAAGAAAGAAATGAGAAGAAAACGGGAAAACGAAACCAATAATAAATGGGACCTGACGCACGTATAAATTTTAGAACAAAAATGGTAGGGACCGCGTTTTGCAGACAGGGTACTGATTCAGTAAATTTTTTTTTATATGTATTTAAATAATACTTAAATTATTAAATTTTTTAAAAATTTCAATTCTAATAAATTTTATAAATTATTTAACAGTTATTGAAAAAAAAATTACCCGATCATTACCCATGTCGCCATAGGAGGATTGATTTTAAAAACAGATAATTTTGCGGATAAAATTTCACTAAATTGTCAAACGGTACAAGGCGTTGTTAATCATCTTCAATCCTCTCTCTTTTTTTTTTTTTTTTTTTTAGAGTTACATTTTCATTTTTCATATATGATATTTTTAAATTAATTTGTTTTTATATAGTTATAGGTCTCATTCATTAATAAATTGAGAAAAAAAATTAAACTATTATATTTTTATGTAAAAACGTCTATAAACTTTTTATAACTTAATACTTTCAAAGTTAGAAACATATTTTGATTTTATAAACTAATTTATAATTCATATTTAAATTTAAAATAAATAAATTTAAACCTATAAAACATTAATATTGTAACTAATAGTAATTTTTTTGTTAATTTAAAATAATTTTACTTATTTTTAATAAATATAAATAAACTGATATTCATTTTTAAATTTTATAATGTCGGAAATTAACTTAAAAATCAAATTTATTTCTGATCTAGGACAAATAAAATAATACTCTCTCCGTCCTTAATTATTTGACATTTTAAAGTTTTTGATTTGTCCCTAATTATTTGACGTTTGTTCAAATCTAAGAGAATTAATGACAATTTTTTCAAAATTACCCCTTATTAACCTTCCTATTTTTTTGATACTTTAAACTCTCTCTCCTTATCTCAATAAAAAATTTAAGGGTATTATAAACAATTGAGTATTATATTTAATGCTTTCCAATCATTATCTTAATTCTTGTGTCCACCTCTAAAACGTCAAATAATTAGGGACAGAGGGAGTATGATTTTTTTTGGTTATATGTAAAACCCCAACTTTTTATAAATAAGATTTAATTTTTTTATATATTATTCTAAATAGTAAGATGTTGATTTAATAAATGTTATAGTTGTGGGTAATATGTGTAAATTATACAAAGTAAACAGTTTTCGAAAAATATTCGTTTTGTCGGGAATATTATATTCGATAAAGTATGACGCACCGAAATAACTAATCATTGGTGGGTAACCGTCGTATATAGAAAATAACATAAATAACCTTTTTAAAAATTGACGGTAAAACTTTTATCATTAACAATTGAAATACCCGATAATAAAAGAATAGTTGTAAGACCCCAACTTTTATAAATAAAGATGAATTTTCTATAAATATTATTTTTGAATATTATGGAATAAATTTGATATAATGTTATAGTTGTGGGTAATATTTATAAATTTTGCAAAGTAAGCAAGTTATTATAAAATATTGGGGAATATTCTTTTTGTCGGGGAATATTAAATACGACAAATTTCAATTATTGGTGGACCCATAAGCGGAAGTTTTGTCGTAGTTAGAAAGCGACAAAATTATCTTTCTATAAAAATAACTACAGAGGAGGTATTCTGAGTTAAAAGCGTTGAACTACCCTAGGTAGTAAAAGAAATGCGATGTCTGGCGTAGTTGTATATAAGAAGACACGATATTGATTATTGATCTTACGTGAGAAGTCACTCATTTATGCTCAATTATTGCTACGATAATTCACGCATCATATCTCTTATATTATTGATTCAATTATTGTCACAAATATCATCTATATAATATGTTATAGTATTAAATCAATAATTGAGGCGACAAGTTATAAATGATTAATAATTGTTGAAAGATTAAATATGTGTTGATTAAAAATAAAATGATTTGTGGTAATATTTATTGATCCTTGATGAATATAAAGAGTGCATTATGAGACATTTGTGGTAAGTTTGATTATTTTATGGGGGCGTATATGTCATCATCTAAGAGTCTCTTACGTCGATAAGTAATTACCTTCGTCGATAGTAATTACCTTTGTGAATAGTAATTACCTTCGTCGATAGTAATTACCTTTACGAGACGTCAAACCTCTTGTCGTTTCATATTACGAGCGTCGAACCACTTGTCGTTTCACATTCTGCGTCCGAACCACTTGTCGTTTCACATTCTGAGGCGCAAACCACTTTTCTTTTCACATCACCGGTCGTCGAGCCACTTGCCTTTTCACATGGAAGGTCTTAAGCTAGAAATCTTCTATAAATAGAGGCCTAGTGCTTCATTATTTTTCACGAATTCATTGATTTATAGAGAGAGAAAGTATAGAGAGAATAAGAGAGAAAGAAGAAGAGTATTTTATTACTACCTTCAACGCGGTATTCAATCTCTACCAAAAGTAAGGGTGTTATTCTTTCTTATTCATGAAGAGGCTGTTGTTATTCCATTGCTTATTATTACATTGGAATAACTTTTGTATCTGTGGTTTACCTTATACTTGGTGACATTCTTCTATTATTACTGTTGGAACATCTTATGCATGTGTTTTTACAGGACTGATTTAAAATCTTTATTATTATTATTATTGTTGGAACATCCCACATGCATGTGTTTTCTGTAGGACTGGTTACATTCTTTATTATTACTGTTGGAATAACACATGCATGCGTTTTTCTGTGGGACTGGTTCCATTCTTTATTATTCTATTGGAATATCACGTGCATGCGTTTTTCTGTGGGACTGGTTCCGTTATTTATTATTATGTTGGAATAAACCTGCATGCGGCGGTCTACATCGCATGCATGGTGATTTCTTTTGTTATTCCATTCTTTATTATACCCGGTTGGTTAAAACTTTGACTTCTATACTCCATGAAATTAGTGGAATATCCTTGATATTTGCGCTTCATCGATATCCTTTCATGGAAATATTCTTCTCGGTATTCTTGAATTTTTACTCTACAAAGCGTGATCATGTTGACAGTTTGGATGTTATTAGTTCTAGATAAATTAATTCTTGAACTTGTTTTATTGAATTCTTATATCATTGTCATCATCCTCATGTTTATATTATGTTGAAAGTCATACGTGGCTTTGTAGTGCGTAGATGGACTTGGTATGATTATGACGAGAGACTATTGATTATAATCATGGCCGTAATGTTACAAATGATGTGGTAAAAATCCTCGGTGGCCCGTAGTGCATTGATGGGACGAGTTGTTGGCATGATCATGACCATTAATGAATACACAAATATTCTTGGCCCGTAGTGCGTGAATAATTGTGGTCGTGATCTTAAAGAATATCCTTGGCAGTAGTAGTGCGGGGGTGATTCGATGATGTGGAATATTTATTAAAAGCGAGTCTCGGCTATAATGATGATGAAAAACCTTTTAAAATCATAAAAGATAGTAGATTTTATTTTCTATTTGACTCTTTTAATGGATTCTTTGGTTCATTGTAGTTAAACTTGATGTTCATTATATTTTATCGGTTTTAACTTTGCCAGAGGCTAATGATAATTTATTACGCATTATCTTAGTCATAATATTTCTTCTTGAGCTAGTTGAGCTCACCCTTTCTTTTTCCTTTATTCTCTTGAAATGAGAATATAAATTTGGGACGAGTCGGGAGAATGGAGTAATGGTCCGGAGGATAGCATTAGTAGTCCTCACTATTACGTGAAATAGTGTGATAATAATTGTAATGAGGACTCCTTTTGAGTTTGTATGATCTCTAGTAGACAATATTTGTATTCAAACTCACAGTTTATGTCGTATTGTACACGACAGTTATATTAGTAAGTTGTATTTAAATTCTGTACCATGTATCTGACTACCCAAGATGGGTGATGTATACCTAATTTTGGGGGCGTCACAGTTGGTATCAAAGCTTAGGGATATGATCCCTGGCTAAGATGTGAGAATAGTACTAGGAGGGAGAGGCAGAATACCTTCGCTAGTATGACCTACCTAAGTTTATGTGCTATTTTATTGGTCGGTCAAAATATAGGGATAATATGTTACATGTCAATTAACCTTTTGTTTTGTGGAAGTATCTGAAAATGACATCTGAGAATGTTGAGAATAGAAATGGAGCACAGGCGATCGTTGATTCACCACATATCAATAATCAGGATAATGTGCATCAGGAAGGCGACAATCCTCATGCAAACAATAACACTGATCAAATGATGAATGATCAAATGTTCGGAGGCTTTATGCGATTCATGAAACAAAGAAAGAGAGCGACTCATCCAAAAGCGTGGGGTGGAAACACGAAAACTCTCGGGCGGTCACCGCTAAGCAGATTCAAGAGCTGGGACCACCGGAGTTTAAGGGAGAGCCAAAACCACTTCGGCGGAAGCATGGATAAAGCAGATTACAAGATATTTGATGTCTTGGGATGCTCCGAGGAGCAAAAGGTTCCCTCACGCCTTTATGTTGCGGAGAGGTAGATTCTTGGTGGGAATCGGTAAAAGCGTACTCAACTGTTGTCTTGAAGATATCTTGGGAGAAGTTCCAGAGTCATTCAACGACAAATACTTTCACGAAAGTATTCGCCACGTGAAGGAGGTGGAGTTTATCAAGTTGGAACAAAACAATATGACCAGGTGTCGCAATACTAGGCAAAATTTGTGGAGTTATCACGGTTTTGCGTCCCACTTAGTGGATAATGAAGAGAGAATGGCGCGAATGTTTTTAAGAGGTTTGAAGCGGAGAATCGTTAACATCTTATTTCTCATAAAGCGTGTTTGTATTAGAGATGTTGTAAATAGGGCTCGATTAGTGGAGCGCGATAACGAAAGTCAACACAACTAAAAGAAAGCAACCAAACAAAATTATAATACCAAATGAGAGTAGTCATCGAAGCGGTGAAAACAAGCGTGGAGGAATCAGCGGGCGCGATATGGTAACCACCGGTGGTAATCGGGGCCAAAACAATAAGAATGGACATTTCAAGAAAGGAGATTCAACAATGATGGAAAGACGTCAGCACCAGCACCCGTTGTTAAGGAAGGAGAAAGACCACCTATCATATGCTTCAAATGCGGAGGAGAGGGACACATCAGCCCAAACTGCGCCATGTCGTCCAAATCATGTTATAATTGTGGAAGAGAAGGTCACTTAGCTCGATTTTGACGTTTACCGAAGACAAATTCAGCTAGGATGGAGGCACCAAAGTAGTCCCGGAAAAGTCAAAAGCAGAGTAGTCTGAGGAGAGTGTTTGTTGTGACCTCCGAGAGAAGCAAGGAACCGAATGAGGTCATCACGGGTAAGCTTATCATAAACTCTAATGAAGTCTATACTTTATTTGATACCGGTTCTACCCATTCTTTTATTTCTCCTACTTGCGCTCATCGATTAAATTTGACTCCGGAGAAATTAGACTTTGACTTATCTGTGGAAACTCCGTTGGGAGAAACCTTCATTTCATCCACTATTTATAAGTCTTGTTTGGTTCAAATCGGTACCCTCACATTACCTGTCGATCTTATTTCATTAAAAATACTTGCATTTGACGTGATTCTTGGGATTGATTGGATAACTACTTATCATGCAAAAATTGATTGTTTTCGTAAGGTTGTTAGCTTTCATATTCCTAACCAACCTATTATGCGAATTCAAGCGACCAAACCATTAAAATCAATCACAGTCATCTCAAGCCATAAAGCTATTCGTTTATTGAAAAGCGGATGTCAAGCTTTTCTTAGCTCATGTATATGATTTAAACAAAAATACGTCGGTTTTGAGCGATATTTCTATTGTTAATAAATTTCTGACGTATTCCGAAGAACTTCAGTGCCTACCCCCAGGCGTGAAATTGAATTTTGTATCGACCTTGAACCCAGTACAAAACCTATTTCCAAAGCCCCATATCGAATGGCTCTATTGAACTTCGAGGAGTTAAAGACCCAATGCGGAATTGTTAGACATTGGCTTTATTCGTCTCTAGTACTTCTCCTTGAGGGTGCTCTGTTCTATTCGTGAAGAAGAAAGATGGGAGTATGCGACTTTGTATTGATTATCGGGGAGTTGAATCATGTCACCATCAAAAATAGGTATCCATTGCCACGTATTGATGACTGTTTGACCCGATTCAAAGGAGCCAAATTCTTTTCAAAGATTGATCTTCGTTAGGATATCACCAATTGAAGATTAGAACCACCGACATTCCAAAGACGGCTTTGAGAACTGATGCGGGCATTATGAATTCTAGTCATGTCCTTTGGATTGACTAATGCTCCCGCCGCCTTCATGGATATGATGAACCGAGTATTCAAGGAATATTTGGATCACTTTGTGGTCGTCTTTATTGATGACATCCTTATTTATTCCAAAAGCCGTGAAGATCATGAGCAACACTTGAGGTACGACACTCCAAAAGCTTCGTGAATATAAGCTTTATGCCAAGTTAAAGAAATGCGAGTTCGGATTGAAGAAGTAGCATTCCTTGGGCACGATGGTATCAAGTCATGGAATATCATTGACCCAAAGAAAGATTGAAGCTATTCAAAGCCGGAACAACCTAAATCGATGGCCAAAGTACGTAGCTTTCTCGGTTTAATTTGGTTATTATCGGAGATTCGTGGAAGGATTTTCTCGAATCGCTACTCCATCGACTCGGTGACTCGGGAAGATACAAAGTTTGATTGGAGCGAAGAATGTGAGAAGAGTTTTCAAGAACTCAAGAGGAGACTTATTTCAAAGACCTGCTCGACAATACCATCGGCTCGGAGGATTTGTCATCTCACGGTGATGCTTCCCGGCAAAGGGTTAGGATGTGTTCTTATGCAACATGGAAAAGTTATAGCCTATGCCTCGCGACAACTCAAAGAATATGGGAGGAATTATCCTACTCATGATCTAGAGTTGGCGGTTGTTGTCTTGCACTTAAAATTTGGAGGCATTACTTGTATGGGGAGAAAGTGAAGATCTTTACGGATCATAAAAGCCTCAAATATTTCTTCACTCAAAAGGAACTCAACATGCGACAACGACGTTGGCTTGAGCTATTGAAAGATTATGATCATACCATCCAATACCATCCGGAAAAGTGAGCGTGGTAGGCGGACGCGTTGAGTAGAAGATCATATGCAAGTGGTCTGAGTGCGATATTGTCAACACAAAGGCCCATTTTGTGTGACTTGCAAAGGATGGAGATAGAGTTAAAGACTCGAGGGGACGCATGTGATGATAGCGAGTATACGAGTAGAACCGACTTTAATCGAAAAAGTTAAAGTCGCTCAAGCTACGGACACGGAGGCGATGCGTATGAGGAAGAAAGTGCAAGAAGGTGCTATCTGGGAAGCAAGAATCGATGAAGAAGGAATACTTGAGTCAACTCCGGACTTTGTGTTCTAACGATACGATTTAAAGTATAATATCATGATGGAGGTGCACAACACACCATTTGCAATCCGTCACAGGGAGTACCAAATGTATCATGATATTCGTCATACATTTTGGTGGAGCAATATGAAGAGAGAAATAATATTTGTTTATCTCAAGGTGTCTAACTTGTCAAGCGAGTTAAAGCGGAGCATCAAGTACCAAAAGGTCCATTGCAACCACTTGAAATTCCGAATGGAAGTGGGAGCACATTACCATGGATTTTTCTTCTGGGTCTTCTTAAGGTTTGTCAAGGCATAGATGCGATTTGGGTCATTGTTGATAGATTGACCAAGTCTGTTTCATTTCTTACCGATCTGAAAAACTTATACACTTGAACGCGTCTTGCTCAGTATGTACATAAGCGAGATTGTAAGACCGCATGGTATCTAAGTATCCATAGTTTCGATCGAGACACAAGATTCACTTCACGATTTTGGGTTAGTTTGCAAAAGCTATGGGCATGGACTTACGGTTTAGCTCTAAGATATCATCCTCGAGACGGACGGACAGTCAGAGAGGACTATTCAAACTCTTGAAGATCTATTAAGACTCTGTGTCCTTGATTTCAAGGGAAGTTGGGACAAGTTCTTACCATTGGTGGAGTTTTTCCTACAACAACAAGTTATCAAGCAAGTATTGGCATGGCTCCATTCGAGGCGTTGTATGGAAGAAAGTGTCGTTTCTCCGGTATCTTTGGGATGAGGTGGGTGAAGCAACGTTGTTGGGGCCGGAGTTGATACGTATGACTACGGAAAAGATTCAAACGATCCGACAATGTATAAAAACCTCACAAAATCTACAAAAGAGTTATGCTGATCTTCATCGAAAGGACGTGGAATTCGATATAGGAGATCATGTGTTGTTAAGAATTGCTCCATGGAAAAGAGTTACAAGATTTGGAAAGAGAGGAAAACTCAATCCTCGATTCATCGGTCCATTTTTAATCCTCGATCGAGTAGGAACTGTGGCCTATAGACTCACTTTATCGCCAAGTATGTTTCGTGTTCATAATGTTTTTCACATATCCATGTTATGTAAATATGTGAAAGACCCGAACCACATTATTGAGTTAGAACCGGACGAAATAGCGGAAGATTTGACGTATGAAGAGGTTCCTGTTCAAATCTTGGATAAGAAGGAACATATTCTACGCTCCAAAGTTATACCTCAAGTCAAAGTTTTGTGGAGGAACCATGATATTGAGGAAATGACTTGGGAGTTAGAATCTTAAATAAAATCAAGGTATCCTTACCTCTTCGACATACCAGGTACATACCCTAATTTCGAGGGCAAAATTTCATACGAAGGGGAGGTTGTAAGACCCCAACTTTTATAAATAAAGATGAATTTTCTATAAATATTATTTTTGAATATTATGGAATAAATTTGATATAATGTTATAGTTGTGGGTAATATTTATAAATTTTGTAAAGTAAGCAAGTTGTTATAAAATATTCGGGGAATATTCTTTTTGTCGGAGAATATTCGTACGACGGCTTAATCATTGGTGGACCCCACAATGGAAGTATTGTCGTAGTTAGAAAACGACAAAATTATCTTTCTATAAAAATAACGGCAGAGGTGTTATCGTTAAAACTGTTGAACTACCCGGTAGTAAAAGTACAGTAATACGCGTAGTTGTATATGAAAGTAATATGCACACAAGCCAATTATGTTTGATGATAAAGCATATACTTTGTAACAATCTTATTCATTTATTAATAAAAAGTATTAATTTATTAAAGACTTTTAATTATCTACGTGATCTTTGTTTAATAATATGTGATAAACCCATAGTTTTAAGCAATGCTTTTAGAATAATGATGATGATCATTCTAATGAGATCTAAATTCTTAGAAAGCTTAAAACTAAAATAGTTCCCAATCATTGGATTACTAAATTGGGGATTAGTGAATCCGGATAGATTGGTACATCGTTAACTTGCTTTCATTGGATGAGGATGATTGATCTCATGATCATTTGTGTGGAACACTAAAGCAAGTATGTAGGTGCTTATTACGAGAATAAGTTCCTTTGAGCGTGGGTGGCTAAGGAATACCTAATGGAGTTTTACTTGCTGTCGATAGGAATTCTGTAGTGATAGTAGTACAAGTGATCCTTGGACTTGAGATCATCATGTATCTTATGTATGATGAGTTATACTTTGACTTATTCCTTAAGACCCTTAGGGTATATCAAAGGGTATGCTTGGGTATAATAAGTTGTACGTGGAGATAATGTATGATCGATAAAGAATCTACCACTTATTAAAGAAGAGAAATGTCTATGTGATTCGATAAATGACAACCCGGTAGTCCTTGGTTAAGGAGAATGAAATTAGAAAGGAGTTTCTAATTTGCATTATTTGGTGTGTTGCATTTAAGGATCGAAATACATATAATTAAATAAAATAAGAATTAGCGGTAATTCCATGTCTTATATTTAATTGGGACATTGTATGGTGGAAGGATTGAATTATGCGGTAACTATTTACTCAAAGGTTCTTTTATGATTAATGTTGAAATCTATATTATCCGGAAAGTCGTTGATCGCTAGAGAAACATCCCTATTGTAGAATAAATATTATTTATTTATTTAAATAAATTAATTATTTAATTTATTTATTTAAATAAGATTAGAATTTTCTAATTGATTTATTCACAATAGGTTTAATATGGAGAAACCTAAAAGGGTCACACCATAAAAGGAAGAATAATTATTTAAGAAGTTAATGGCATAATCGTAATAATATGTTATGTATATTTAATTTAATCTATGGTGATAGAATAAATTAAATAGCTTAATATTATTATTTAATATTTTAGAAATATTAAATATAAATTAATAAGAGAGTCTTATTAATATTATTACAATTATTATTATTACTTTAATTTCTAAAAGAGTTTAGGAATTAATTTAATATAAGTACTCTCATTTATTCCTAATTGGATTAGGAAGGAAAATTAGTTAAAGGAGTTTAATTAATTATCCCTAATAAGATTAGGGAGCCCCTTTAATTAAAAGGGTTTAATTAAATAATACCTTATTTTAATAGGGTTACTTGATATCTTTATAAGAGGAGTCTTATATCAGATATCAATAAGATGTTATAATTTCAATTGTTGGAGAGTACGCTCCCTTTCTATAGAGATAGAAAAACTAGGGTTTAGCCAACCACCCATCTTCTTGAATCCTTCTTCTTCCTTGGTGGATCACCTCTAGAGGCCAAACACTTGGGTGGCTAACGTTGATCAAAGGAAGGAACCAAACCCGGTGGATTCAAGTTGAACGCGAAAAGAATTGGAGGTGAACTTGTACCTGAGGAAGCTCGGATCTTCAAGGGTATGATTCTTGTTCTTCAATTTTTCATTTAATTAATAATTGTGATCCGGGTTTATGGTTTGTAAAATTTTAAACTCTGATTTTTACACGTTTCCGCTTTTTTATGCAATTTGATTGCGTTCTTGAATATTACAAACCTAATAAATGACATCGAGCCAAACCTTTATGCGAATTATTAATTATTTTAATTTGATATATATATTGATATGTGTTTAGAACAATTTTATTGGGCATAATTTTGTTGTATAAATTTTTTAAAAAAAAAAAAAAACGCTAATCCGTTTTTTTTTCTTGTTAAATTCGTGATTTGCGTGATCAGGGGATTCAATGGTTTTTTGAATATATGATTCACGTGGCCCAAGTTATATGTTTCATGAATATCACGGAAAAAAAAAGAAAAAAGAGTTATATGATTCATGTGAGTCACTTTCCAAGAATCAGTATTGATTTCTTTTTAAAAAAAGGTGTTGTGGCTTTTATATATATATATATATATATATATATATATATATATATATATCTTAGTTTGATCGGACTTCACTTTGTTGAAGAATTACTTTGAAATCTAGGAAGCATGACTAATATTATATATATATATATATATATATTATTTTATCTATTTTATAATTAAAATAAAAGTTAATTTTAATATTAAAATTAGATTTCATGCTAACTAATTAGAGTTGGAATTGGATTCCATTATAACTAATTGGAGTTGAAATTGAATTTCATGTTTCCTTAAATAAAAGAGTTTATTTAGAATAAATTATCATTAGCTTCACTGATGTTAAAGCGATAAAATATAATGAACATCAAGTTTAACTACAATGAACTTGAAATGAATCCATTAAAAGAGTCAAGTAGAAAATAAAATCTACTATCTTTTATGATTTAAAAGGTTTTTATCACTTTTATATTTGGGACTCGACAATAAATAATCCACATCATCCGTACATTACTGCCGAGGATATTCATTAGAATTCGCGACCACAAATTCCATCTTACTACGGCCGAGGATATTTGTGTATTTATCAATGGTCATGATCATGCCAACAATCGTCCATCAATGCACTACAGGGCCAATGAGGACTTTTACCACATCACTTGTTACATTACGGGCCATGATTACAAGAATAATCCATGGTCATAATCATAACAAGTCCATCCATGCTCTACAGGCCATAGATGACTTTAAAAAAATATAAACATGAGGATGATGACAATGATATAAGAATTCAATAAAACAAGTTCAAGAATTAAGTTATTCAGGAACTAATAACGTCCAAATTGTCAACATGATACTGCTTTATAGAGTAAAATTCAAGAATGCTCGGAAGAATATTTCCATGAAAAATCTTGGATGAAGCACAAATATCGAGGATATTCCACTAATTTCATAGAGTATAGAAGTCGAAATTTTAACTTGTTGAGTATAATAACGAATGGAATAACAAAAGAAATCACCATGTATGCGGTACTTGGCGTAGAGCGGAGTTATTCAGCAGAATAATAATAACGAAAACCAGTCGGTGAAAATCACAAGCCGGGATGTTCAAACGAGAATAATAAGGAATGGAATAACAACGAAATCACCATGCATGCGGTACTTCACATGAGCGAGTTATTCCAACGAGAATAATAAATGAGAATAATAAAAAGCGGAACCGGTGGGTGTAAAAACATGAGCAGGATATTCCAATGAGAATAATAAAAGAGCGGAACCGAATGTCCGGCGTAAAAGCCTGAAACGAGGATGTTCCAACGGAATAATAAAGATGAGAATAATAGAAGAATGTCACCAAGTATAGGGTGGCAGCGTATACATATTATTCAACGAACAATAAGAAATGGAATAACAACAGTTCTCTTCATGAATACAAAAGAATAATATTCCTTACTAGTAAAAAAGAAGCTGGATATAAGAGTAGGAAGTAGCAGAATATTTTTCTATAGTTTTCTATAATTTCTCCGGAGTTTGAGTGAATTAAGTAAGAAAATAGTGAAGGAATGAGCTTATATTTATAAAAAATGGAATGCATAATAACTAATTCATGAACGGTCCATATTTAAAGCAAAATCTTTTAAATAAAATATAATATATATTATATTTATATAACATAATTCAACTTAATTCAAACCACTAATAATATAATATAATATATATATATATACACATGCCAAATAAATAAATATATATATAATATCAATGACTTATTTTTTTCTCCCCCATAACCAACATCAATCCCCCACACACCCAATAATCAAATTCACTACACTCTTACCCATCACTATCACACTATCACTTTCACTCTTTCTTTTCTCCCACCATTTTCCACTCACACATATAATATATATATATATATATATATATATACACACATCATATATAACAATTCCCTCCCATATACGTAACCCCCATTTCAAAAATCAATTCTTCAACACATATGGGCCCCACATGTGGGCCCCACCTTTAAATAATTTTCTACCGATTATTTTGAAAAATGGGTAAATAGGGGTCCATAAAATAAGCAAAACTTCATAAAAATCAGCTTAATAATTTTAACAACATTTATCATCTTTATTATAATTCACAATATTAATCGACTGGGTCGCTCGGAAGAGGGGCTTTCAATAAGGATTTCTCCCTATCAGCGCCATGAATTGGGTGACCAAACCTCCGGCGCGAGAACTTCTAGATATCGTTAATATTGCAATTTATAATATTAATAACTCTGTCATTTCAATTATTGATTTAATAATATATAAAATATCAACAATAATTGAATCAAATAACGTGAGATCTTGTCTGCAACAATTCTTATAGCAATAATTGAACAAAGCGGTGACTTCTCGCGTAAGCATTAATAATCAATGCAGGTATCTTCTTATGCGACCACAGCATTATTCTTTTCTTTACTTTAAAGTAGTTCAACGATATCAACCGGTAAAACTTCCGTAGTTATTTTCGATAAAATATTTTTGTCATTTTCTCGATCAAATGATAATTCCGTTGTGGGGTCCACCGATGATTGTGTAATAGTCGTACGAATATTCCCCACTTGAAAGAATATTCCCAAACCAATCGAATATTATATGACAACTTGCATACTTTTGCAAAATTTTCAAATACTACCCACTGTTGTAAGAAGAAACTTTTATAAATAAAGATGAATTTTTCTATAAATATTATTTTTGAATATTATGGAATAAATTTGATATAATGTTATAGTTGTGGGTAATATTTATAAATTTTGCAAAGTATGCAAGTTGTTATAAAATATTCGTTTGGTGGGAATATTCTTTTGTTAGGAATATTCAGACAACGGCTCAATCATTGGTGGACCCATAATGTAATTATTATTTGGATCGAGAAAACGACAAAAATATTTTATAAAAATAACTACTACGAGGTGTTACCGTTAAAACCATTGAACTACCCTTGGTAAAAGTAAAGAATACGCCGAGTAAGATAAGAAGACACTCAGATTGATTATCGATGCTTACGTGAGAAGTCACTCAACCTACGCTTCAATTATTGCTACGAAGAATCACGATCATATCTCTTATATTATTGATTCAATTATTGTCGCGATCATCTCGTATAATATGTTATAGTATTAAATCAATAATTGAGACGACAAGTTATAAATGATTAATAATTGTTGAAAGATTAAATATGTGTTGATGAAAAAAATGATTTGTGGTAAGTTTGATTATTTTATGGGGGCTCATATGTCATCATCTAAGAGTCACTTCGTCAATAGTATTTACCTTCGTCAATAGTAATTACCTTCGTCAATAGTAATTACCCTTGTGAATAGTATTTACCTTCGTCGATAGTAATTACCTTCGCCGTCGATAGTAATTACCCTTGTGAATAGTATTTACCTTCGTCGATAGTATTTACCTTCGTTAATAGTAATTACCTTTACGGACGTCGAACCACTTGTCGTTTCACATTACAGCGCCGAACCACTTGTCGTTTCACATTCTGAGGCGCCAAACCACGGTCGCTCAAGCCTTTGCACTTTTCATTACGGGCGGTGCTAAGCTAGAAATCTTCTATAAATAGAGGCCTAGGGCTTCATTATTTTCACGAATTCATTCAAGCTATAGAGAGAGAAAGTATAGAGAGAATAAGAGAAAGAAGAAGAGTATTTTGTTCTTACTGCTCGCTGCAAGATTCAATCTCCTACCAAATGTAAGGGGTGTTATTCTTTCTTATTCATGAAGAGAGCTGTTGTTATTCCATTGCTTATTATTACATTGGAATAACTTCGTATAAGTGGTTTACCCTATACTTGGTGACATTCTTCTATTATTACGTTGGAACATCCACATCGTGTGTTTTACAAGGACACGGTTCCGCCTTTTTTATTATTATTCTACGTTGGAACATCACGTCATGTGTTTTTACACAGGACTGGTTAAAATCTTTTTATTATTCTGTTGGAACATCACATGTCGTGTGTTTTACAGGACTGGTTAAAATCTTTATTATTACATTGGAATATCCTATCTCGTGTGTTTTACAGGATCCGGTTCCATCTTTATTATTACATTGGAACATCCACGCTTAAAGGTGAATTTCACCGACTTCGGTTCCGTTATTTATTATTCTGTTGGAATAACATGCATGATTCTATCGCATCGCGCGTGGTGATTTCTTTTGTTATTCCATTCTTTATTATACCCAAGTTAGTTAAAACTTTGACTTCTTATACTCCATGAAATTAGTAGAATATCCTTGATATTTGCGTTTCATCCAAGATCTTTCATGGAAATATTCTTACGATCATTCTTGAATTTTACTCTACAAAACAAAGATCATGTTGATAATTTGGACGTTAATAATTCTTGAACTTGTTTTATTGAATTCTTATATCATTGTCATCATCCTCATGTTATATTTTTTGAAAGTCATCTCGCGGCTCAGTAGAGTGCGTAGATGGACTTGGTATGATTATGACGAGAGACTATTCGATTGTAATCATGACCGTAATGTTACAAATGATGTGATAAAATCCTCAATTGGTAGTAGTGCATTGATGGATGATTGTTGGCATGATCATGACCATTAATGAATACACAAATATTCTCGCCCGTAGAAGTGCATGAATAATTGTGGTCGTGATACTAAAGAATATCCTTGGTAGTAGTGCGAGGGTGATTCGATGATGTGAAATATTTATTAAAGTTGAGTCTCATTTATATAAACAATGATGAAAAACCTTTTAAAACCTAAAAGATAGTAGACTTTATTTTCTACTTGACTCTTTTAATGGATTAGATATTCATTGCAGATTAAACCGGGTTGTCATTGTATTTTATCGTTTAACATTATTGAAGACTATTGATAATTTATTACGCATTATCTTAGTCATAATATTTCTTCTTGGGCTAGTTGAGCTCACCCTTTCTTTCACCGTTCTCTTGTGAAATGATAATATAGCCGGGACGAGTGGGAAACGAGTGATGGTCACGAAGATAGATTAGTAGTCCTCACTATTACGTAAAATAGTGTGATAATAATCTGTAATGAGGACTTTTTTGTTTGAGTTTGTATAATATCTAGTAGACGATATTTGTATTTAAACTCACGCTTTATGTCGTATTGTAATACACAGTTATGTTAATAAGTTGTTTTTAAATTACGTACCATGTAAGTGTCGACCCAAGATGGGTGATGTATACCTAATTTTGGGGCGCCACAACAACTATAACATTATCTCAAATCCATACCTTAATATTCAAAAAAATATTTGGAGAAATTTAAATCTTTATTTATAAAACAGGGTCTCACAATCTCCCCTCCTTATGGAATTTCGCCCTCGAAATTTACGTACGTTTTTGGTATGCTGAATAGGTGAGGATACATTGACTTCATTTCAAATTCTAACTCTTGGGGTATAACCTTTGAGTGTCGAATGTAATCCTTCTTATCCAAGATTTTAACAGGTACATCTTCATACGTTAAATCATCCGCTATCTCGTTTGGTTCTAAATCAATAATGTGGTTCGAGTCGTCCACATATTTACGTAATCATCGATACGTGAAAAACATTATGAACACGCAACATATTTGGCGGTAAAACGAGCCTATAAGCCACAATTCCTACTCGATCTAGGATTTCAAATGAGCCAATAAAATCGAGGGTTGAGATTTCCTCTCTTCTTCGATTCTTGCTTCTAGAATAACGCCCTCTTGAACCTTCTTCTTCACATTCATCAGATTCGGGTGTGTAGCTTTAGCGACTTTAACTTTATCGATTAAAGTCGATTCTACTCGTATATTCGTTATCTTCACGTGGGTCTCTAGAGTTTTTAACTCTATCTTCATCATTTGCAAGTTATACGAAATGGGTTTTGTGTTAACAACATCGCACTCATAAATGCATACGATCTTCTACTCAACGTGTCAGCTACCACATTCGCTTCTTCCACGATGATATTAAATGGTATGGTCGTAATCTTCATCAATTTCGAGCCAATGTCCTGGCGCGTAATCGTTCATTTTGGTTGAAGAAATATTTAAGGGTTTTAGAAATGGGTTTTGTCTTTTGGGTCAATACAAAATTAGCATTCACGTATTTCTAGGGTAGGCCGAAAGTCTTCAAGAATCGTCAGAACTTTATTAATGATAGAAATATCATTCAAAGCTGTGACCCTCATCCAAGACTTGGATAGAAACGTCACATTGATACCTATCAACTTGCCATCTTCATTCACGATGTAAACTTAGAAAGTCGGCCGGTGCGTTCCACATGAGGAAGTCAACAACGAAAGGATCGGGCTATTTACTTATGGCTTGATATGATAATGATTGACTTTAGTGGTTTGATTGCTTGAATTCGCATAACAGTTTGGTTAGGAATATGAAAGCTAACAACCTTACGAAAAGCATGATGAGTAGTTAACCAATCGATTTCTAAAATCACATCAAAGGCAATTATTTTCAAAGAGATAAGATCGACAGATAACGTGAAAGTGTTGATTTGAATAAAACAAGATTTATAAACAGTAGAGGTAACGAAGGTTTCTCCCAACAGATTTTCAACCAATAAGTCAAAGTCTAACTTCTCCGAAGTCAAATTTAAACGTTGAGCGCCAGCAAGAGAGATAAAAGAATAGGTAGAACCGGTATCGAATAAGGTATAGACTTCGCAAGCGTTTATGATTTACTTACCCGTGATAACTTCGTTTGGGTTACTTGCTTTTTGAGAAGTCGCGAAAAACGCTCTCCCTTGAACTACCGGTTTTATCTTGTCTGGGACACCCTTGGATTCCTCCATCCTAGCTGGACTTGACTTTGGTGTACGATAAAATTGGGCTAAGTGACCTTCTTTTCCATAATTGTAACATGCTTTGGACTACATCACACAGTTTGGACTGATATGTCCCTCCCCTCCGCATTTGAAGCATATGATAGGTGGTCGTTCTCCTTCCTTAACAACGGTATTGGTGCTGACGTCTTTCCATAATTGTTGAATCTTTTCTTCTTGAAATAACCATTCTTATTATTTTGGCCATGATTACCACCGAAGTGGTTACCATTTCTGGCATGTTGATTCCCTCCACGCTTATTGTCACCGCTTCGATGACTGCTATCACTGGTATTATTATTTTGCCGGTTGCTCTCTTTTGGTTGGGTTGACTCACTATCGCGCTCCAGTAACTGAGCCCTATTAACAACATCTGAATACAAACAAAGTTTATGAGAAATGAGGTATTGACATATCTAGGGTTTCAATCCTCTTAGAAACATCCGCGTCATTCTCTCCTCATTATCAACCAAATGGGACCCAAACCGGGACAACTCGGCAAACTTGGCTTCGTACTGCGACACGGTCATGTTGTTTTGTTCCAGCTTGATGAACTCTACCTCTTTCATGTGACGAATACTTTCGGGAAAGTACTTGTCGTTGAACAGTTCTTGGAACTTCTCCCAAGACATCTTGAGTGTGTCAGTCTGTGTATGTTTTATAGATTCCCACCAATGATCTGCTTCTTCACGCAACATAAAGGTGGCAAAGGGAACCTTTTGCTCCTCGGAGCATCCCAAGACATCAAATATCTTATTGATCTGCTTTAACCACGTCTCCGCCATAAGTGGTTCTGGCTTTCCTAAAATCTCCGGTGGTCCCAGATCCTTAAACTGCTTAGCGGTGACCAACCGTGGGTTGCCATTGTTTTCACCTGCATTATGAATAGAAGTCTCCTTCGCCTGATGTTGCATAAATTCTAAAAAGCTCCTAAATGTACCGTCGTTCGTCAATTGATTAGTGTTGTTGTTTACAGGAGGATTATCGCCATCCTGTTGTACATTGTCCTGATTATTGATCTGTGGAGACTCAACTGTGAGACCCCAGATTTTATCAATAAAGATTTAAATTTTGTCGAAATAATTTCTTAATATTATGGTGTGAATTTGAGAT
Organism: Panax quinquefolius; assembly: GCA_020205615.1. Classification (NCBI taxonomy): domain Eukaryota; kingdom Viridiplantae; phylum Streptophyta; class Magnoliopsida; order Apiales; family Araliaceae; genus Panax; species Panax quinquefolius. The sequence goes on from CM035168.1 coordinate 125,098,455, forward strand.
AATATTATAGTTGTGGGTAGTATTTATAAATTTTGCAAAGTATGCAAGTGGTTATATTATATTCGATTGGTCGGGGAATATTCGGTTTAGCAAGGAATATTAAATGACAATGGTGACCCACAATGTAATTATTTTCGGATTGAGAAAACGACAAAAATATTTTATTGAAATAACGGCGGAAGTTTTCTTTGTTGATCTTGTTGAACTACTCGGTAGTAAAAGTACGATGTACGTGTGGTTGCATAGTAGTAGACACGGTATTGATTATTGATGCTTATGTGAGAAGTCACTTAGTTTGATTCCATTATTGTCGATTAATAAAATGAATTATTATAGCGATAATGACGTTTTGTTTTATTCGTATTATTAACGTAATAAAATGCGAAACATCTTTTTATATAAAATAGAATACTTTATTAAAGTTATTCTATAAATAGAATATATTATATTTTATTATGCATAGTGTTATGCCCCACTCTTGGTTGTTGGGAAGATGGGCGATTTTGGTGGGTGGAATAGTAGCGAGTAAAGCCATCGGTGTGAGTCGAAGTCCGCTTGGTGAGGCTAACATTTTCCTATAAATAGAGGGCTAAGTTAGAATTGAAAATCACACCGTAAACAAAATTTTTCTCTTTCTCTCTAGATTATTGAGTGTAATTTGTGAGTATTTAGATACTTGGTGAGTTGATATTCATCGGTGCAAGTTTCCTTGATAATATATCCGATATCCCGTCAAAAGTCTTTGCTCTTTTGAGGTAAGGGATAGTAAGGATATTTTTTTTTTTCGTAATGATATTATTTCTTCAATATCATTATCTTTGAAATGTTAATCTGAAGTTTTATCAAATTTGGAACTTTTTCATATCGGGATTACTATTCATGAGTTATTATTCACGAGTTACTATTCATGAGTTACTTATTCACGAGTTACTATTCACGCGCATCTTATTCATGAAGCGTGAATATGTTTTTAATGGAATTTCATCTTTTGGTGTCAGAGTTCTTATTCACGATATCAAGACTATTCACGATATATCTGACTTATTCAAGAAAAATAAAATTTCTTCTTTTTCGTCTAAAATATCTATTCGGATACTAGCTTTGATTGTATCCATGTTTTGATCATTCTTGAATTTTACACCACTATGATTATTTTGAGGTATTTTTGGATGTATAGATTAGGAGTTATGGATTTTATGAGAAAAGACTATTTTAAAAGTAACTATTTATAACTCCTTGCGGTTAACTCCAAAATTGATGAAATTTTTATTGAGAGTACATCTATATAATATCAGTGTACTCTGTGAATTTCGAAATTTTTGGATAAAAGTACAATTTATGATAAATGTTTAAATATTCGGTGGTTTTGGCCATATGAAAAATAGTAAATGAATTTTTAAAATTTCGAGAAAAATATATGTTCAATATGGGACAATTTTATGCTAAATCCTAGAAAAGAAATATTTTTAGAACTGATTTGGTATTTTTCATGAAAATGTTCTAGTTATGAGTAAATGAATTAAATATGTTATGTGAAGTAAGAAAATTGGAAAATATGATTTATTGGCTTGAGAATCATATATGAGATATATGCAGATTTTTATGAGGGTTTTGGTTAATGATGATGAAATCTTATGAGTTTGGCATTTTTAGATGATTAAATGCATTAATTATTAAAGTGTAAATAATTGGATTAAATTATTTATAAGTTTGAGAAATGATTAAAATATTATTATAATATTAATAATATTAGATTATGAGATTTCTAAGTGATTTATAACATTTGGATTAAGGTGTTATAAATATGGATATGAATTTTATTATGAAACTTTATCTTTTTAAGTGTCGAGGTTACTATGCTGCGTATATACGGGACTATGTATTTAACACGGGTACTATTCACAACAAATTGGTTTCTTCTCTGACCAAATTATCGTTGATTTATGAATCTTACTCTTGAAATTAAAACCATGTTTTGATTATATTATTTTTATATAACATTCTTATAACCCTAATGATGATATTTCTCTTTGACTTGAGTGTAAAGATGGGTAGATTATTGGTATGATCGTGACCATAGGTTCTCTTTGGCCAGTAGTGCAAAAGTTGAATTGTTATTTAGTATGATCATGACCATTGAATTTACAATTGAATATTTTTAGCTTAAGTGCAAAGGTGAATTGATCAACATGGTATTATAATTATTGTTATATAACTTCTGAAATGATTATGTATTTCGTTGATATATGAATATCTTTGGCTCGTTGTGCAAAGATGACCTGTTGTTGAATATCTTTAGCCTGTAGTGCAAAGATGAATTATTGATGAATATCTTTGGCTTGTAATGCAAAGATGACCTGTTGTTGAATATCTTTAGCCTGTAGTGCAAGGGTATGATTCTTGTTCTTCAATTTTTCATTTAATTAATAATTGTGATCCGGGTTTATGGTTTGTAAAATTTTAAACTCTGATTTTTACACGTTTCCGCTTTTTTATGCAATTTGATTGCGTTCTTGAATATTACAAACCTAACAGCGGCATCAGAGCCAAACCTTTATGCGAATTATTAATTATTTTAATTTGATATATATATTGATATGTGTTTAGAACAATTTTATTGGGCATAATTTTGTTGTATAAAATTTAAAAAAAAAAAAAACGCTAATCCGTTTTTTTTTCTTGTTGAATTCGTGATTTGCATGATCAGGGGATTCAATGGTTTTTTGAATATATGATTCACGTGGCCCAAGTTATATGTTTCATGAATATCACGGAAAAAAAAAGAAAAAAGAGTTATATGATTCATGTGAGTCACTTTCCAAGAATCAGTATTGATTTCTTTTTAAAAAAGGTGTCATGGCTTTTATTTATATATATATATATATATATATATATATATATATATATATATATATATATATATATATCTTAGTTTGATCCGGACTTCACACTGTTGAAGAATTCGCCTGAAATCTCGGAAGCATGACTAATATTATATATATATATATATTATTTTTATCTATTTTATAATTAAAATAAAAAGTTAATTTTAATATTAAAATTAGATTTCATGCTAACTAATTAGAGTTGGAATTGGATTCCATTATAACTAATTGGAGTTGAAATTGAATTTCATGTTTCCTTAAATAAAAGAGTTTATTTAGAATAAATTATCATTAGCCTACAACAGTGTTAAACTGATAAAATATAATGAACATCAAGTTTAACTACAATGAACCAAAGAATCCATTAAAAGAGTTAAGTAGAAAATAAAATCTACTATCTTTTATGATTTAAAAGGTTTTTATCACTTTTATCATTTGGGACTCGACAATAAATAATCCACATCATCCATGCACTACTGACGAGGATATTCATTAGGGTCACGACCACAAATTCCATGCACTACGGGCCAAGGATATTTGTGTATTTATCAATGGTCATGATCATGCCAACAAGCGTCCATCAATGCACTACACGCCAATGAGGACTTTTACCACATCACTTGTTACATTACGGTCGTGATTACAAGAATAATCCATGGTCATAATCATAACAAGTCCATCCATGCTCTACAGGGCCATAGATGACTTTAAAAAATATAAACATGAGGATGATGACAATGATATAAGAATTCAATAAAACAAGTTCAAGAATTAAGTTATTCAGAACTAATAACGCCCAAATTGTCAACATGATCTTCGCTTTATAGAGTAAAATTCAAGAATGCTCGTAAGAATATTTCCATGAAAATACTTGGATGAAGCACAAATATCAAGGATATTCCACTAATTTCATAGAGTATAGAAGTCAAAATTTTAACCAACCGAGTATAATAACGAATGGAATAACAAAAGAAATCACCATGTATGCGATTGCAGAGCATGTATAAAAGTTATTCCAAAGAATAATAATAACGTAAACCGTGTCGGTGAAAATCACACCAAGCGAGGATGTTCCAAATGTAATAATAAGGAATGGAATAACAATGTAAATCACCATGCATGCGGTACTTCTTCACATAGCATAAAAGTTATTCCAATGTAATAATAAATCTGAGAATAATAAAGATTTTAACCAGTCGGTGTAAAACACATGCACGAGGATATTCCAACAGAATAATAAAGATTTTAACCTGTGTCCCGTAAAAGCATGCATGTGATGTTCCAATGTAATAATAAAGGCAGAATAATGAAGAATGTCACCAAGTATAGGTAGCCGGCAGATACATGTTATTCCAACAGAACAATAAGAAATGGAATAACAACAGTTCTCTTCATGAATACAAAAGAATAATATTCCTTACCGTAAAAGAACTGGATATAAGAGTAGGGAAGTAGCAGAATATTTTTCTATAGTTTCTCTATAATTTCTCTCTGGAGTTTGAGTGAATTCGTAAGAAAATAGTGAAGGAATGAGCTTCTATTTATAGAAAAATGGAATGCATAATAACTAATTCATGAACGGTCCATATTTAAAGCAAAATCTTTTAAATAAAATATAATATATATTATATTTATATAACATAATTCAACTTAATTCAAACCACTAATAATATAATATAATATATATATATATACACATGCCAAATAAATAAATATATATATAATATCAATGACTTATTTTTTCTCCCCATAACCAACATCAATCCCCACACACCCAATAATCAAATTCACTACACTCTTACCCATCACTATCACACTATCACTTTCACTCTTTCTTTTCTCCCACCATTTTCCACTCACACATATATATATATATATATATATATATATATATATATACACATCATATATAACAATTCCTCCCATATACGTAACCCCATTTCAAAAATCAATTCTTTCACATATGGGCCCCACATGTGGGGCCCCACCTTTAAATAATTTTCACCGATTATTTTGAAAATGGGTAAATAGGGGTCCATAAAATAAGCAAAACTTCATAAAATCACTTAATAATTTTAACAACATTTATCATCTTTATTATAATTCACAATATTAATCGACTGTGTCGTTCTCAGGAAAGGGGGCTTTCAATAAGGATTTCTCCTATTAGCGTTGATTGGGTGACCAAACCTCTCGTCATGTAACTTCTAGATATCGTTAATATTGCAATTTATAATATTAATAACTCATCATTTCAATTATTGATTTAATAATATATAAAATATCAACAATAATTGAATCAAATAACGATGAGATCTTATGCAACAATTCTTTATAGCGATAATTGAACAAAGCGAGTGACTTCTCACGTAAGCATTAATAATCAATCAGTGTCTTCTTATGCGACCATAGCGTATTCTTGTACTTTACTACTGAGTAGTTCAACAAGATCAAGCGGTAAAACTTAGCCAGTTATTTTCAATAAAATATTTTGTCATTTTCTCAATCAAACAATAATTCCGTTGTGGGGTCTGATGATTGTGTCGTCGTATGAATATTCCCAAAACGAGAATATTCCCCACCAATCGAATATTATATGACAACTTGCATACTTTGCAAAATTTTCAAATACTACCCACAACCTGTAAGACCTCAAACTTTTATAAATAAAGATGAATTTTTCTATAAATATTATTTTTGAATATTATGGAATAAATTTGATATAATGTTATAGTTATAGGTAATATTTATAAATTTTGCAAAGTATGCAAGTTGTTATAAAATATTCGTTTGGTTTGGGAATATTCTTTTGTTAGTGGAATATTCGATATAATGGCTCAATCATTGGTGGACCTCATTAATGTAATTATTATTTGATCGAGAAAACGACAAAATATATTTTATAAAAATAACTACGGAGGTGTTACCGTTAAAACCGCTGAACTACCCGGTGGTAAAGTACAAGAATACGCAGAGTCAAGACAAGAAGACACCAGATTGATTATCGATGCTTACGCCATGAGAAGTCACTCAATTATGCTTCAATTATCGCTACGATGAATCACGTGATCATATCTCTTATATTATTGATTCAATTATTGTCACAAAGATCATCTCAGATAATATGTTATAGTATTAAATCAATAATTGAGACGACAAGTTATAAATGATTAATAATTGTTGAAAGATTAAATATGTGTTGATGAAAAAAATAATTTGTGGTAAGTTTGATTATTTTATGGGGGGCCTCATATGTCATCATCTAAGAGTCACTCCGTAATAAGTATTTACCTTCGTCGATAGTAATTACCTTCGTCAATAGTAATTACCCTTGTGAATAGTATTTACCTTCATCAATAAGTAATTACCTTCGTCGATAAGTAATTACCCTTGTGAATAGTATTTACCTTCGCCAATAGTATTTACCTTCGTTAATAGTAATTACCTTTACCAGACGTCGAACCACTTGTCGTTTCACATTAAAAGCGCCGAACCACTTGTCGTTTCACATTACAAAGCGCCAAACCAAATTCGTCAAGCCACTCGCCTTTTCATTACCTAAGAAAAGTGCTAAGCTAGAAATCTTCTATAAATAGAGGCCTAGGGCTTCATTATTTTTCACGAATTCATTCAAGCTATAGAGAGAAAGTATAGAGAGAATAAGAGAGAAAGAAAGAGTATTTTGTTACTACCTTCGCTCATAAAGATTCAATCTCCTACCAAATGTAAGGGGTGTTATTCTTTTCTTATTCACGAAGAGAGGCTGTTGTTATTCCATCGCTTATTATTCGTTGGAATAAACCTGTATAAGTGGTTTACCCTATACTTGGTGACATTCTTCTATTATTCTCATTGGAACATCACATGCGTGTGTTTTTACACGGATTCGGTTAATCTTTATTATTATTCTGTTGGAACATCACATGCGTGTGTTTTACACCAGGACTGGTTAAAATCTTTATTATTCTGTTGGAACATCCTCGCTCGTGTGTTTTTACAGGACTGGTTAAAATCTTTATTATTCTGTTGGAATATCCTATCCGTGTGTTTTACACCGGATGCGGGTTCCATCTTTATTATTACATTGGAACATCCTCGCTTGTGTGAATTTCACGACACCGTTCCGTTATTTATTATTACATTGGAATAACACATGCATGCGGTCTCATCGCATGCATGGTGATTTCTTTTGTTATTCCATTCTTTATTATACCCGGTTGGTTAAAACTTTGACTTCTATACTCCATGAAATTAGTAGAATATCCTTGATATTTGCGTTTCATCCATAGATTTTCATGGAAATATTCTTCCCGATCATTCTTGAATTTTACTCTACAAAACAAAGATCATGTTGATAATTTGGACGTTAATAATTCTTGAACTTGTTTTATTGAATTCTTATATCATTGTCATCATCCTCATGTTATATTTTTTGAAAGTCATCTCATTCTGTAGTGCGTAGATGGACTTGGTATGATTATGACCAGAGACTATTCGATTGTAATCAGCTTGACCGTAGTAATGTTACAAATGATGTGATAAAATCCTCAAATTGGTCAGTAGTGCATTGATGGACGATTGTTGGCATGATCATGACCATTAATGAATACACAAATATTCTTGGCCCGTAGTGCATGAATAATTGTGGTCGCGATACTAAAGAATATCCTTGGCGTAGAAAGTGCGGGGTGATTCGATGATGTGAAATATTTATTAAAGTTGAGTCTCAAACTATAAACAAAGTGATGAAAAACCTTTTAAAACCTAAAAGATAGTAGACTTTATTTTCTCTTTGACTCTTTTAATGGATCAGATATTCACCGCAGATTAAACCGGTTATCTCATTGTATTTTATCGGTTTAACATTATTCAAGACTATTGATAATTTATTACGCATTATCTTAGTCATAATATTTCTTCTTGGGCTAGTTGAGCTCACCCTTTCTTTCTTTATTCTCTTCGTGAAATGATAATATAATTTGGGACGAGTCGGGAAACGAGTGATGGTCCGAAGATAGCATTAGTAGTCCTCACTATTCGTAAAATAGTGTGATAATAATCAGAATGAGGACTTTTGTTTGAGTTTGTATAATATCTAGTAAGCGATATTTGTATTTAAACTCACGATTTATGTCGTATTTATACCATACAGTTATGTTAATAAGTTGTTTTTAAATTACATACCATGTAAGTGTCGACCCAAGATGGGTGATGTATACCTAATTTTGGGGGCGTCACAACAACTATAACATTATCTCAAATCCATACCTTAATATTCAAAAAAAAAATATTTGGAGAAATTTAAATCTTTATTTATAAAATCTGGGGTCTCACAATCTCCCCTCCTTATGGAATTTCGCCCTCGAAATTTACGTACGTTTTTGGTATGCTGAATAGGTGAGGATACCTTGACTTCATTTCAAATTCTAACTCTTGGGGTATAACCTTTGAGTGTCGAATGTAATCCTTCTTATCCAAGATTTTAACAGGTACATCTTCATACGTTAAATCATCCGCTATCTCGTTTGGTTCTAAATCAATAATGTGGTTCGAGTCGTCCACATATTTACGTAATCATCGATACGTGAAAAACATTATGAACACGCAACATATTTGGCAGAAAGCGAGCCTATAAGCCACAATTCCTACTCGATCTAGGATTTCAAATGAGCCAATAAAATCGAGGGTTGAGATTTCCTCTCTTCTTCGATTCTTGCTTCTAGAATAACGCCCTCTTGAACCTTCTTCTTCACATTCATCAGATTCGGGTGTGTAGCTTTAGCGACTTTAACTTTATCGATTAAAGTCGATTCTACTCGTATATTCGTTATCTTCACGTGGGTCTCTAGAGTTTTTAACTCTATCTTCATCATTTGCAAGTTATACGAAATGGGTTTTGTGTTAACAACATCGCACTCATAAATGCATACGATCTTTACTCGGCGTGTCGGCCTACCACATTCATTTCTTCCACGATGATATTAAATGGTATGGTCGTAATCTTCAACAGCTCGAGCCAATGTCCTTGGCGCATGATACGTTCATTTTGGTTGAAGAAATATTTAAGGGTTTTAGAAATGGGTTTTGTACTGGGGTCAATACAAAATTCGCATTCACGCTCTAGGGGTAGGCCAGAAAGTCTTCAAGAATACGTCAGGAACTTTATTAATGATAGAAATATCATTCAAAACTGTGACCCTCATCCAAGACTTGGATAGAACGTCACATTGATACCTATCAACTTGCCATCTTCATTCACGATGTCGCTTACAGAAAGTCTGGCTTCGGTGCATTCCACACAAGGAAGTCAACAACGAAAGGATCAGGGCTATTTACTTATGGCTTGATATGATAATGATTGACTTTAGTGGTTTGATTGCTTGAATTCGCATAACAGTTTGGTTAGGAATATGAAAGCTAACAACCTTACGAAAAGCATGATGAGTAGTTAACCAATCGATTTCTAAAATCACATCAAAGGCAATTATTTTCAAAGAGATAAGATCGACAGATAACGTGAAAGTGTTGATTTGAATAAAACAAGATTTATAAACAGTAGAGGTAACGAAGGTTTCTCCCAACAGATTTTCAACCAATAAGTCAAAGTCTAACTTCTCCGAAGTCAAATTTAAACGTTGGCGCCCTTGAAGAGATAAAAGAAGAATAGTAGAACCGGTATCGAATAAGGTATAGACTTCGCAAGCGTTTATGATTTACTTACCCGTGATAACTTCGTTTGGGTTACTTGCTTTTTGAGAAGTCGCGAAAAACGCTCTCCCTTGAACTACCGGTTTTATCTTGTCTGGGACACCCTTGGATTCCTCCATCCTAGCTGGACTTGACTTTGGTGTACGATAAAATTGGGCTAAGTGACCTTCTTTTCCATAATTGTAACATGCTTTGGACTACATCACACAGTTTGGACTGATATGTCCCTCCCCTCCGCATTTGAAGCATATGATAGGTGGTCGTTCTCCTTCCTTAACAACGGGTATTGGTGCTGACGTCTTTCCATAATTGTTGAATCTTTTCTTCTTGAAATAACCATTCTTATTATTTTGGCCATGATTACCACCGAAGTGGTTACCATTTCTGGCATGTTGATTCCCTCCACGCTTATTGTCACCGCTTCGATGACTGCTATCACTGGTATTTATTATTTTGCCGGTTGCTCTCTTTTGGTTGGGTTGACTCACTATCGCGCTCCGAGAATCGAGCCCTATTAACAACATCTGAATACAAACAAAGTTTATGAGAAATGAGGTATTGACATATCTAGGGTTTCAATCCTCTTAGAAACATCCGCGTCATTCTCTCCTCATTATCAACCAAATGGGACCCAAACCGGGACAACTCGGCAAACTTGGCTTCGTCTTTGCGACACTGGTCATGTTGTTTTGTTCGACTTGATGAACTCTACCTCTTTCATGTGACGAATACTTTCGGGAAAGTACTTGTCGTTGAGCAGATTCTTGGAACTTCTCCAAGACATCTTGAGTGTGTCGATCATGTGTATGTTTTATAGATTCCCACCAATGATCTCCTTCTTTCATGCAACATAAAGGTGGCAAAGGGAACCTTTTGCTCCCGGAGCATCCCAAGACATCAAATATCTTATTGATCCGCTTTAACCACGTCTCCGCCATAAGTGGTTCCGCTTTCCTAAAATCTCGGTGGTCCCGGATCCTTAAATCGCTTAGCGGTGACCAATAAGTGGGTTGCCATTGTTTTCACTGCATTATGAATAGAAGTCTCTTCACCGATGTTGCATAAATTCTAAAAAGCTCTAAATGTATAAGTCGTTCGTCAATTGATTATTGTTGTTGTTTTACGGAGGATTATCGCCATCACGTTGTACATTATCACGATTATTGATCTGTGGAGACTCAATTGTGAGACCCAGATTTTATCAATAAAGATTTAAATTTTGTCGAAATAATTTCTTAATATTATGGTGTGAATTTGAGATAATATTATAGTTGTGGGTAGTATTTATAAATTTTGCAAAGTATCAAGTGGTTATATTATATTCGATTGGGTGGGGAATATTAGGTTTAGCGAGGGAATATTCGCATGACAATGGTGACCCCACACAAATGTAATTATTTTCGGATTGAGAAAGCGACAAAAATATTTTATTGAAATAACGGCGGAAGTTTTCTTTGTTGATCTTGTTGAACTACTCGGTAGTAAAAAGAAATACGATACGTGTGGTTGCATAAGAAGCATTACACGGTATTGATTATTGATGCTTATGTGAGAAGTCACTTAGTTTGATTCCATTATTGTCGATTAATAAAATGAATTATTATAGCGATAATGACGTTTTGTTTTATTCATTATTATTAACGTAATAAAAGCGAAACATCTTTTTATATAAAATAGAATACTTTATTAAAGTTATTCTATAAATAGAATATATTATATTTTATTATGCATAGTGTTGCATAGTGTTATGCCCCACTCTTGGTTGTTGGGGAAGATGGCTGATTTTTGGTGGGTGGAATAGTAAGCGGTAAAGCCATCGGTGGCAGTCAAGTCTGCTTGGTACGGGCTAACATTTTCCTATAAATAGAGGGCTAAGTTAGAATTGAAAATCACACCGAAACAAAATTTTTCTCTTTTCTCTCTAGATTATTGAGTGTAATTTGTGAGTATTTAGATACTTGGTGAGTTGATATTCATCGGTGCGAAAGTTTCCTTGTTGTCATATCCGATATCACCGTCAAAAGTCTTTGCTTCTTTTGAGGTAAGGGATAGTAAAGGGATATTTTTTTTTTTCGTAATGATATTATTTCTTCAATATCATTATCTTTGAAATGTTAATCTGAAGTTTTTATCAAATTTGGAACTTTTTCAAGTATCGGGATTACTATTCATGAGTTCTTATTCACGAGTTCTTATTCATGAGTTCTTATTCACGAGTTCTTATTCACGCGTCTTATTATGTAAGCGTGAATATGTTTTAATGGAATTTCTATCTTTTGGTGTGAAGATTATTTATTCGATTATCAAGACTATTCACGTATCTGACACTATTCATAGAAAAATAAAATTTCTTCTTTTCGTCAAAATATCTATTACGGATACTAGCTTTGATTGTATCCATGTTTTGATCATTCTTGAATTTTACACCACTATGATTATTTTGAGGTATTTTTGGATGTATAGATTAGGAGTTATGGATTTTATGAGAAAAGACTATTTTAAAAGTAACTATTTATAACTCCTTGCGGTTAACTCCAAAATTGATGAAATTTTTATTGAGAGTACATCTATATAATATCGATTGTACTCTGTGTGAATTTGAAATTTTTGGATAAAAGTACAATTTATGATAAATGTTTAAATATTAAATTGGTTTTGGTATATGAAAAATAGTAAATGAATTTTTAAAATTTGAGAGAAAAATATATGTTCAATATGGGACAATTTTATGCTAAATCCTAGAAAAGAAATATTTTTAGAAGCTGATTTGGTATTTTTCATGAAAATGTTCTAGTTATGAGTAAATGAATTAAATATGTTATGTGAAGTAAGAAAATTGGAAAATATGATTTATTGGCTTGAGAATCATATATGAGATATATCTGATTTTTATGAGGGTTTGGTTAATGATGATGAAATCTTATGAGTTTGGCATTTTAGATGATTAAATGCATTAATTATTAAAGTGTAAATAATTGGATTAAATTATTTATAAGTTTGAGAAATGATTAAAATATTATTATAATATTAATAATATTAGATTATGAGATTTCTAAGTGATTTATAACATTTGGATTAAGGTGTTATAAATATGGATATGAATTTTATTATGAAACTTTATCTTTTCGTGTCGAGGTTCTTATACGCGTATCTGGGACTATGTATGCGAATCGGGTACTATTCACAACAAATTGGTTTCTTCTCCGACCAAATTATCGTTGATTTATGAATCTTACTCTTGAAATTAAAACCATGTTTTGATTATATTATTTTATATAACATTCTTATAACCCAATGATGATATTTCTCTTTGACTTGAGTGTAAAGATGGGTAGATTATTGGTATGATCGTGACCATAGGTTCTCTTTTGGCGAGAAAGTGCAAAAGTTGAATTGTTGGTGGTATGATCATGACCATTGAATTCTACAATTGAATATTTTTAGCTTAAGTGCAAAGGTGAATTGATCAACATGGTATTATAATTATTGTTATATAACTTCGAAATGATTATGTATTTCGTTGATATATGAATATCTTTGGCTCGTTGTGCGAAAAGATATTTTGTTGTTGAATATCTTTTGCTTTGTAGTGCAAAGATGAATTATTGATGAATATCTTTGGCTTGTAATGCAAAGATGACCTATTGTTGAATATCTTTAGCCTGTAGTGCAAAGATGAATTATTGATGAATATCTTTGGCTCGTTGTGCAAAGATGACCTGTTGTTGAATATCTTTAGCTTGTAGTGCAAAGATGAATTATTGATGAATATCTTTGGCTCGTAATGCAAAGATGACTGTTGTTGAATATCTTTGCTTTGTAGTGCAAAGATGAATTATTGATGAATATCTTTGGCTCGTAATGCAAAGATGACTGTTGTTGAATATCTTTGCTTTTTGTAGTGTAAAGATGAGCTGTTGATGAATATCTTTGGCCGTGGTGCAAAGATGAATTTATTAGTATGATTATGAGCGAGTGAGGCGTGATTTGGTATAACCATGATATTTGATGTTTTGAGGTAAATCTGGTGATGAAAATTATCTTCCTCTGGATGAGAAGAGAATTTAGAATCACAATTATGATTATGAGTTATTCATATGATTGTGGAAAGGGCTGTTGATTGATGTTACGGGGATAAAATATTGTTGGTGGACTTTTAACGTGGAGAAGATAATAGACTTTATAGTCTATTTGACTCTTTAATGGATTGCTTTCGTTCAGCTTAACTATGGTTGAAAAGTTTTATCATCTACCATATGTTCTAAATCTACGATTCATTCTTGATGAAGACTATTGATAATTTATTTATCTTTAGTCATAATATTCCTTCTTGAGCTAGTTGTGCTCACCCTTTTGTTTCACAATTCCTTTCGAATTGTAATAAAAGTGTATTTGGGTTGGCGGGGATAATAAAAGGAATAGAAGCGGTGGTCTATAGTTGTTGAGGTTCTCCTAAAGAGTATGAAAATAATTTTATTGAGGGCTTTAGTGTGTTGTATTTTATACATCATTTAATAGTTATTTTGGTGAATTAAATAGGGTGGAGGCGAACCCAACTTTGGAAGGTGTTTTGTCACTATCATACAAGATGTCTAATGACATACAAACTCGTGTTATCATAAGACATGGTTGTGCTCATCCACTTCTTTGAGTATATTTACAAGCACTACCTATATAATCTTGGTGTTTGTTTGGAGTATAATACCAAATTAGAGGCAGTGGAGATAATGATATGTCGAGAAGACTCGCCATTGGAAAGAATATGATAGTAATCTTCTTGTTATTCTTTGGGGTCTATTAGGTCAACCAAGGATAATTACGTGGCCATATGATATCTACCATAACCTAAAAGCATGGCCTCCCGTATACGAAGGTTTCTTGAGCACTTCCCAAAGATTCTAATTTCTAAAAGCAGGTTTTGATTTGTACCTTTATGTAAGGTGTCATGGTGACGTGTTATCCAAGTTGGTGTCGAGTTACATTTGGTATATATTGGTATCCAAACTCACGATATATGTGTTGTTGTATTTTTGCACGACAATTGTTGTAATAAAGTTGTAGTTGTTTTTTTCATACCATATATTTGGTGACTCAGAATGGGTTGGATGGAATGGACCTATTTTGGGGTTGTTACACAAACCATAAACCCGGATCACCCTTTATGCACAATTATTAATTAAACGAAAAATTGAAGAACAAGAATCATACCTTGAAGATCCGAAGCTTCTCGTGTACAAGTTCACCTCCAATTCTTTTCGCTCAACTTGAATCCACCGGGTTTGGTTCCTTCCTTTGATCAACGTTAGCCACCCAAGTGTTTGGCCTCTAGAGGTGATCCACCACGGAAGAAGAAGGATTCAAGAAGATGGGTGGTTGGCTAAACCCTAGTTTTTCTATCTCTATAGAAAGGGAGCGTCTTTCTCCAACAATTGGAATTATAACGTCTTATTGATATCGATATAAGACTCCTCTTATAAAGATATCAAGTAACCCTATTAAAATAAGGTATTATTTAATTAAACCCTTTTAATTAAAGGGGCTCCCTAATCTTATTAGGGATAATTAATTAAACTCCTTTAACTAATTTTCCTTTCTAATCCAATTAGGAATAAATGAGAAATACTTATATTAAATTAATTCCTAAACTCTTTTAGAAATTAAAATAATAATAATAATTGTAATAATATTAATAAGACTCCTCTTATTAATTTATATTTAATATTTCTAAAATATTAAATAATAAATATTAAGCTATTTAATTTATTCTATCACCATAGATTAAATTAAATATACATAATATATTATTACTATTATGCCATTAACTTCTTAAATAATTATTCTTCCTTTTATGGTGTGACCCTTTAGGTTCTCCATATTAAAGCTAGGTTGTGAATAAATCAATTAGAAAATTCTAATCTTATTTAAATAAATAAATTAAACAATTAATTTATTTAAATAAATAAATAATATTTATTCTACAAATAGGATAAGCCTCCTAGCGATCAGGCGACTTTCCGGATAATATAGATTTCAACATTAATCATAAAAGAACCTTTGAGTAAATAGTTAAAATACAATTCAATCCTTCCACCATACAATGTCCCAATTAAATATAAGGCATGGAATTCTCACAAGTCTTATTTTATTTAATTATATGTATTTCGATCCTTAAATGCACAATACCAAATAATGCAAATTAGAAACTCCTTTCTAATTTCATTACGCTTTTGCCAAGGACTCTTAGGGTTGTCATTTATCGAATCACATAGGACATTTCTCTTCTTTTAATAAGTGGTAGATTCTTTATTGATCATACATTATCTCCATATACAACTTATTATACCCAAGCATACCCTTTGATATACCCTAAGGGTCTTAAGGAATAAGTCAAAGTATAACTCATCATACATAAGATACTATGATGATCTCAAGTCCAAGGATCACTTGTCTTACTATCACTCTGAGAATTCCTATTGATGACTGCACAAGTAAAACTCCATTAGGTATTCCTTAGCGAGCCACGTTCGATTGAACTTATTCTCTAATAAGCACCTACATACTTGCTTTAGTGTCTCCACACAAATGAGCATGAGATCAATCATCCTCATCCAATGAAAACAACGTATGTACCAATCTATCCGGATTCACTAATCCCCAATTTAGTAATCCAATGATTGAGAACTATTTTAGTTTTAAGCTTTCTAAGAATTTAGATCTCATTAGAATGATCATCATCATTATTCTAAAAGCATTGCTTAAAACTATGGGTTTATCACATATTATAAAACAAAGATCATGTAGATAATTAAAGCCTTTAATAAATTAATACTTTTATTAATAAATGAATAAGATTGTTACAAAGTATATGCTTTATCATCAAACATGATTGGCCTGTGTGCATATTACTTTCAATCTCCCACTTGTACTTAAAAAGCCAATCGCCATTGTATCTTATACTCTTCTTCTCTAAGTGGCGATTATCCTGCCATTGGATAAGCTTTAGTTAATGGATATGTAATGTTGTTCTTGAGAGTCCACCATCTCTATAGTGATTTCCCATCTTTCAATGATTCTTATAATCAAATGAAAGTGTCACAACACATGTTTAGATCCAAGATGAGACTTAGGAACTATTCCTAGTTACGTAATGAACTTTAATCCAAACAATCAACTTGCGACTTCATTTATAGCTATATACTTTGTTTTTATCACTAAACCAAAGAACTCTTTCTTTGTTTGGAACCTTTTCAATTCAACGCACTACATTATTCAAGATAACACTTTACCTTAAAGTGGATTTTTACATCATCTTGGTGCGTCAGAAAACTTGAGTGCATTAAGCCCTCTAGTTTTAATTTAGACCCACCATGAATATGATCATATCCTTAGTGCTTGGTTAAGCACTTTAAGATGTTTTTCACTGACTCATAGTGAACTTCTCCATAATATGACTGATCAACATCAGGTCTCGTATATTTCATTGCATACATAATTGTCACTCATGCGATCTCTCTTCTTTTAATAGTTTGTGGGGACTATTAAGAGAGATACACTCCATGGCTCATCAACATGAAACATCTCTTGGAGCTTGCCATGCTAAACGACTTTAGCATCAAATGGATATACATTCCTTGGGTTAAGTCGAGCATCCTCTTGAATCTATCTATATAGATTTTATCCCCAATTAAGATACTCTTCCAAAATCATTCGTGGAGGAATGTTTAGACAACTTTATCTTTACTGATTGTAGCATTGGTATGTTATTCCTCATCCGTAGTATATCAACATATAATACTAGAAATTTCACGACGCCTCCAATTTGACCCTTTTGTACACACTTTAAGTCTTACCTCATCGAATGTAACTCTGGATCATCATCTTCTATGATGTGTACCTCATCATCATCATCCATGATGAATCCATACCTCCTAGGTATCTTTGGTACTATTCTAGATTTACGATTCGGTTGTGGTACAATAGGTCTATCTACAGGTTCCTCCTTTTTGACTTATAGTGTTTTGTGGTTCTTGAACTGTTCAAGATCTATTATCCTCCCACTAGCCCCTTTTAATGATAAACACCTTTATCTTAGAAAGCGGCGTGTTTCATGAACAAACACCTTTTTTGCTAAGTAGAATTATAGAACATATACCCTAAACTTACTTTAGGATGTCCCACAAATCAGTACATGTCAAATCTTGTCCCAAGCTTATCCTTTGAAACCTTTTCACATAAGTTGGACAACCCCTTATCTTAACATACTTAAGATTAGGAATTCTCTCTGTCCATAACTTTTATGGAGTCTTGGGGCCGGATTTTGAGGTTACCATTTTCGTAGATATAAATCCATTTCTAGGACATTATCCCATAAGGATACTGGAATGTCGGTAAAATTATTATGGACCGCACCATATCCAACAAGGTATGATTTTTCATTCAGATACATCAATCAATTATTGCGTATCAGGATGTGTCCATTATGAGAAAACCATTTGAGATGATCTAGAAACTTATTGCACAAGTATTTATTCCTTGATCTAATCAAAGAATCTTAATACATTGCCAATTTGTTTCACTTCTGAATTTCTTTGAACCTTTCAAATAATTCACACTTGTATTTTAGCAAATACACACATTCAACTCTTTAAATGATCATCTCCTTTTCTTATACTAATTTGTTCAATATGCAAAATTATTTTCATGTAAGTCAAGTATACAAAATTTATTAAGTAATATTCCAGTTCTATACAAAAAATTATTATTATAAATAGAACAACAATTGTTCTTAATTACAATACCAAAGATTTCATTGTCCAACAATAAAATAGAAATAATATTTTTAACAAGAACTGGAATACAATAACAACTTATTGACTTAATAGATTTGCCCGTAGGCATTGCTAAACTATAAGTTTCTATGGCTAATATGGCAACCTTTGTTACATTTCCCGCACATAGGATTACTTATATTTGTTAAGTTTTCTACTTCTGCTTGGTCACTTCATAAATCTATATTTATGATAACCAAAGTCGGTATCCAATACTGTGACGACCCCAAAATTAGGTATACATCACCCATCTTGGGTAGTCAGATACATGGTACAGAATTTAAATACAACTTACTAATATAAGCTGTAGGTATGCAATACGATATAAAGCGTGAGTTTGAATACAAATATTATCTACTAAATATTATACAAACTCAAAAGGAGTCCTCATTACAATTATTATCACACTATTTCACGTAATAGTGAGGACTACTAATGCTATCCTCGGACCATTACTCCGTTCCCCGACTCGTCTCAAACTATGTTCTCATTTCACAAGAGAACAATGAAAGAAAAGGTGAGCTCAACTAGCCCGATTAGAAATATTATGACTAAGATAATGCGAATAAATTATCATTAGCCTACAATGTGATGTTAAACCGATAAAATATAATAAACATCAAGTTTAAGCTGCGGTGAAACAAGCAATCCATTAAAAGAGTCAAGTAGAAAATAAAATCTACTATCTTTTATGATTTAAAAGTTTTTTTCATCTTTGTTATAAAGTGAGACTCAAACTTTAATAAATAATCCACATCATCGAATCACCCTCGCACTACGGCCGAGGATATTCTTTAGTATCACGACCACAATTATTCATGCACTACGGGCCGAGAATAGTTGTGTATTCATTAATGGCCATGATCATGCCAACAATTTGTCCATCAATGCACTACTTACTAATTTGAGGATTTTTACCACATCATTTGTAACATTATTACGGTCATGATTACACCGAATAGTCTCGGTCATAATCATACCAAGTCCATCTATGCACCTCTGCCACGAGATGACTTTAAAAAAATATAAACATGAGGATGATGACAATGATATAAGAATTCAATAAAACAAGTTCAAGAATTATTTTATCCGAAATTATTAACGTCAAATTGTCAACATGATCATTGTTTTGTAGAGTAAAATTCAAGAATGACCGGAAGAATATTTCCATGAAAAATCTTTGGATGAAACGCAAATATCAAGGATATTCTACTAATTTCATGGAGTATAGAAGTCAAAGTTTTAACCATTTGGGTATAATAAAGAATGGAATAACAAAAGAAATCACCGTGCATGCGGACTTCAAGATAGACAAAGTTATTCCAACGAGAATAATAATAACGGAACCAAGTCGGTGAAATTCACACCGACAAGATGTTCCAACGAGAATAATAAAGATGGAACCGGATCCGTTGTAAAACACACATGATAGGATATTCCAATAGAATGATAAAGACGGAACCCGGTCAGGTGTAAAACACACGTACATGATGTTCCAGCAGAATAATAAAGAGGCGGAACCAGTGTAGGTGTAAAACACATGCATGGATGTTCAAATGAGAATAATAATAAAGGCGGAACCAGTCAGGTGTAAAACATGTGACAGGATGTTCCAATGTAATAATAGAAGAATGTCACCAAGTATAGGGTAAACCACGTATACAAAGTTATTCCAACAGAATAATAAGCAATGGAATAACAACGAGTTCTCTTCATGAATAAGAAAGAATAACACCCTTTATTTAGTACAACAAATAATATTCCTACCTTAGAAGAACCGAATATTGGCAAAGTGAAGTAAAGAATACTTTTCTTCTTTCTCTCTATAGTTTCTCTCTATAGAGTTTCAAATTGAATTCGTAAGAAAATAATGAAGGAATGAGCTTTATTTATAGGAAAATAGAATGCATAGTAATTAATCCATGAGCGGTCCGTATTGATTTACTTTAATCTGATTTCATCCATATTTAAAGCAAAATCTTTTAAATAAAATATAATATATTCTATTTATATAAAAACATTTTACTATGCAAACACTATGCAACACTATGCAAAAACACTACGCAACACTATGCATAATAAAATATAATATATTTTATTTATAGAATAACTTTAATAAAGTATTCTATTTTATATAAAAAGATGTTTACATTTTATTACGTTAATAATATGAATAAAACAAAAACGTCATTATCATTTATAATAATTCATATTATTAATAAATAATAATGGAATCAAAGTGAGTGACTTCTCACATAAGCATCGATAATCAATACCGTAGTGTCTTTCTATGCAACCACACGTATTCATTTATTACTTTTACTACCGAGTAGTTCAACAGTATCAACGGTAAAACTTCCGCCGTTATTTCAATAAAATATTTTTGTGGTTTTCTCAATCCGACAATAATTCTATTGTGGGGTCCACCAATGATTGAGCCATTGTGTATTGAATATTCCTCGCTAAACAAGAATATTCCCCGACCAATCGAATAATATAACCACTTGCATACTTTGCAAAATTTATAAATATTACCCACAACTATAACATTATATCAAATTTATTCCATAATATTCAAAAATAATATTTATAGAAAATTTATCTTTATTTATAAAAGTTGGGGTCTTACAGATACCCAAGTAGAACCTTGACTTAAAGAAAAATTTATTTCAATCATGAACAAAAGCGTATTATGAGAAACTTCACTAAGCTTCTTTGGTTAGCCTCTGCAAGATGCTTCTCATGATTTCTTTCCGGTGTCGAAGCTTATTGCGGTGGAAGCAAACTCCTTGCTTATCCGTATCGCTTTTGTTCTTATTATCCTTTGTTTATGCCTTTCTATTTACCTTCTTTGAATCGTTCTTCTTTTCAGAAGATCCTATGGCCCCTACCAGTAAGACTAGATCTTTCTTGGTTGGAAAGTGACTCTCAACATTTTTCAATATGTTAAGCAAATCAACGAGGCTGATATCTAGTTTGTTCATATGAAAAATTCACAACAATTGTGAAAAGAGTCCGGGAGTGAGTGCAAGATCAAATCTTGGCTCAACTCTCCATCCATGACAAAACTCGTTGTCCTAATTGATCAATCAAATTGATAATGTTAAGGACTTTTATCATCTTTGTAGTATTACCGGTCATTCTAGATCGGAAGAGCTCCTTAGATATCGATATCTATCGGTCCACTTTCATCACCATCAACTACTTGATGTGCGGGAATATAGTAGAAGCATCCATAGTTTCACGCCGACGCTTCTGACTCGTTACGTTTTCATAGATGCGAGCATGATGCATTTAGCTAATTGTGCATCATCTTGCCACTTTCTAAAAGTAGCAATGTCTTCCGAGAGGCATTGTTCGCAACCATTGCAGGATAGGCGTATTAAGGACATAAGATAACTTTTCGACCATGAAAACTATTCTCAAATTCCTTAACCAATCCATTTAATACGGTTTGGTTAAATAACATCTAATATGTTTGCAGTTGATAGTAATTTAGACATTGTAAAATTACGTAAATGAATTTGTAATTAACAACATTTTAACATACATTCTTTTATTAATTACCAAAATAATTTAGGTCTTGTTTTAAATTGGTATCTCCCACTATTTTCTTCAAACTATATTACCCTCACTTATATAGTTCGGCAAAATCTAATTAAAGATTTCTTTAGTGAGAATAAGGATCTCATTTCAAATGTATATAGTCTTGTGGTGACACAACAAACTATATATAAATAAATAGGTAGACAACTTTTGTCAATTACATCAACTATGAAACTCCTTTTCTTTTTGCCTCTTAGATTATTTTGATCAAGTGGTGGCACATCCGAATCAAAATTATCCAAGTTAAGTCCGAACTAGCACTCCGTATATTCAAAAAAAAAAAAAATATCATCCTTGTGGTGACATAACAAAAGAATATTGTTCAATTTTCTTTATAAGCATCAAATGTGATAAATTAACATCTTAAATACTTAATACTTGCCTTGTGGTGACACAACAAACTCATATTAAATATTTAATACTCTATTAATTTTATCATGCTAGAAAGGCGACGTTCGATATTCCAAATATCTTTGAACGCTTAGGACTTAATATAAAAATTGAGGATTTGTTATTAATTTGTCTCATCTTGCTTTTAGCAAGCGCATATATATATATATATATATATATATATATATATATATATAAATACGCGTATTATATTAATGAACATGCTGAAGCATGTTTGCATAATATATATATATATAGTATAAGCGTTACATATAGAATACTATATTCTACCCGGATTGATTATGGACTTTTATTCTAGTTTGGTTCACTAGAGCCACCAAGTGAACCAAAAGGTCAAACCCTAGGGGTGCAAGAAATAATATTTAAATATAACTATTAAATTTAAACCCGGGCTCCATTACAAACGGATCTTCATGCGCTTCTTGTCCCTTGATCTCCAATTCTTCAAAATAATTCTAACTATTCCTATTACAAAATTATTTTAAAATAAATAGAAACTTTGATCAGCAGTCAAGGGGAAGTACATAGGAGGGAGATAGAATTTATATTAACGAGGTACGCAGACCCCATTTAATAAAACCCATACATTCATGCATCCAACTAAAATAAAATCCAATCGCATTGGTCAATAGTCCATAATCAATCCCATTTATTATCATACACATCAGTATTTGCATCAATAAATAACATTCATCTCATGAATAATAAATATTTAATATATATATTGATATCATTTAATGGGCAAATTTAGTTAGTATAAAATCTAATTTTGAATCAAAATAAACTCCTTTATTTTAATCCAAATTTAAATCAAAATAAAACTATTTTATTTTAATTTATCTAATTTTGAATAAAATAAACTATTTTATTTTAAATAAAATATTTAATCAAAATAAACTCCTTTATTTTAATTAATTATGGAATCCAATTCCAAGTAAAAAAAAAAAATTTATTAAAGGAAACACGAATTTTCTTTCCTATTCACAAATAAACTCCTTTATTTTGAATAATATGAAATCTTATTTCATATCTAAATAAACTCTTTTATTTAAGGAAACATGAAATTCAATTTCAACTTCAATTAGTTATAATGGAATCCAATTCCAACTCTAATTAGTTAGCATGAAATCTAATTTTAATATTAAAATAAACTTTTTATTTTAATTATAAAATAGATAAAAATAATATATATATATATATAATATTAATCATGCTTAGAGATTTCAAAGTAATTCTTCAACGGTGTGAAGTCCGGATCAAACTCGATATATATATATATATATATATATATATATATATATATATATATATATAAAAGCCACATGACACCTTTTTTAAAAAGAAATCAATATTTGATTCTTGGAAAGTGACTCACATGAATCATATAACTCTTTTTTCTTTTTTTCCGTGATATTCATGAAACATATAACTTGGGCCACGTGAATCATATATTCAAAAACCATTGAATCCTCGATCACATAAATCACGAATTTTAACAAGAAAAAAAGCGGATTAAGCTTTTTTTTTTTTTTAAAAAATTTATACAACAAAATTATGCCCAATAAAATTGTTCTAAACACATATCAATATATATATCAAATTAAAATAATTAATAATTCGCATAAAGGTTTGGCTCTGATGCCACTGTTAGGTTTGTAATATTCAAGAACGCAATCAAATTGCATAAAAAAACGGAAACGTGTAAAAATCAGAGTTTAAAATTTTACAAACCATAAACCCGGATCACCCTTTATGCACAATTATTAATTAAACGAAAAATTGAAGAACAAGAATCATACCCTTGAAGATCCGAGCTTCCTCAGGTACAAGTTCACCTCCAATTCTTTTCGCGTTCAACTTGAATCCACCGGATTTGGTTCCTTCCTTTGATCAACGTTAGCCACCCAAGTGTTTGGCCTCTAGAGGTGATCCACCAAGGAAGAAGAAGGATTCAAGAAGATGGGTGGTTGGCTAAACCCTAGTTTTTCTATCTCTATAGAAAGGAGCGTCTTCTCCAACAATTGGAATTATAACGTCTTATTGATATCCGATATAAGACTCTCTTATAAAGATATCAAGTAACCCTATTAAAATAAGGTATTATTTAATTAAACCCTTTTAATTAAAGGGGCTCCTAATCTTATTAGGATAATTAATTAAACTCCTTTAACTAATTTTCCTTCCTAATCCAATTAGGAATAAATGAGAATACTTATATTAAATTAATTCCTAAACTCTTTTAGAAATTAAAATAATAATAATAATTGTAATAATATTAATAAGACTCCTCTTATTAATTTATATTTAATATTTCTAAAATATTAAATAATAAATATTAAGCTATTTAATTTATTCTATCACCATAGATTAAATTAAATATACATAACATATATTATACGATTATGCCATTAACTTCTTAAATAATTATTCTTCCTTTTATGGCGTGACCCTTTAGGTTCTCCATATTAAATAGGTTGTGAATAAATCAATTAGAAAATTCTAATCTTATTTAAATAAATAAATTAAATAATTAATTTATTTAAATAAATAAATAATATTTATTCTACAATAGGGATAAGCCTCCCTAGCGATCAACGACTTTCCGGATAATATAGATTTTAACATTAATCATAAAAGAACCTTTGAGTAAATAGTTTCCGCAAGTACAATTCAATCCTTCCACCATACTGATGTCCCAATTAAATATAAGGCATGGAATTCTTTGTCAAGTCTTATTTTATTTAATTATATGTATTTCGATCCTTAAATGCACAACACCAAATAATGCAAATTAGAAACTCCTTTCTAATTTCATTATGCCTTAACCCAAGGACTACTAGGGTTGTCATTTATCGAATCACATAGGACATTTCTCTTTAATAAGTGGTAGATTTTTTATTGATCATACATTATCTCCATGTACAACTTATTATAACCAAGTATACCCTTTGATATACCCTAAGGGTCTTAAGGAATAAGTCAAAGTATAACTCATCATACATAAGATACAATGATGATCTCAAGTCCAAGGATCACTTGTACTACTATCATCTACAGAATTCCTATTGACAGGCAAGTAAAACTCCATTAGGTATTCCTTAGCGAGCCAACGTTCAAATGAACTTATTCTTTAATAAGCACCTACATACTTGTTTTAGTGTCTCCACACAAATGATCATGAGATCAATCATCCTCATCCAACGAAAGCAAGCAACGTATGTACCAATCTATCCGGATTCACTAATCCCCAATTTAGTAATCCAATGATTGGGAACTATTTTAGTTTTAAGCTTTCTAAGAATTTAGATCTCATTAGAATGATCATCATCATTATTCTAAAAGCATTGCTTAAAACTATGGGTTTATCACATATTATTAAACAAACATCATGTAGATAATTAAAAGCCTTTAATAAATTAATACTTTTTATTAATAAATGAATAAGATTGTTACAAAGTATATGCTTTATCATCAAACATGATTGGCTTTGTGCATATTACTTTCATATACAACTACGCCAGACATTCTTTGTATTTTTACTACTAGGGTAGTTCAAGCAGTTTTTAACGGTAACACTCTGCTAGTTATTTTTATAGAAAGATAATTTTGTCGCTTTTAACTACGACAATACTTCCGTTCATGGGGTCCACTAATGATTAAGTCGTCGCATACGAATATTCCCCAAACAAAAAGAATATTCCGAATATTTTATAACAACTTGCTTTTATTTTTTACAAAATTTATAAATATTACCCACAACTATAACATTATATCAAATTTATTCCATAATATTCAAAAATAATATTTATAGAAAATTCATCTTTATTTATAAAAGTTGGGGTCTTACAACCTCCCCTTCGTATGAAATTTCACCCTCGAAATTAGGGTACGTACCTGGTATGTCGAAGAGGTAAGGATACCTTGATTTTATTTCAGATTCTAACTCCCAAGTCATTTCCTCAATATCATGGTTCCTCCACAAAATTTTGACTTGAGGTATAACCTTGGAGCGCAGAATATGTTCCTTCTTATCCAAGATTTGAACAGGAACCTCTTCATACGTCAAATCTTCCGCTATTTCGTCGGTTCTAACTCAATAATGTGGTTGGTCTTTCACATATTTACGTAACATGGATATGTGAAAAACATTATGAACACGAGACATACTTGGCGGTAAAGCGAGTCTATAGGCCACAGTTCCTACTCGATCGAGGATTAAAAATGGACCGATGAATCGAGGATTGAGTTTTCCTCTCTTTCCAAATCTTGTAACTCCTTTCCATGGAGCAACTCTTATCAACACATGATCTCCTATATCGAATTCCACGTCCTTTCGATGAAGATCAGCATAACTCTTTTGTAGATTTTGTGAGGTTTTTATACATTGTCGGATCGTTTGAATCTTTTCCGTAGTCATACGTACCAACTCCGGTCCCAACAACGTTGCTTTACCCACCTCATCCCAGAATACTGGAGAACGACACTTTCTTCCATACAACGCGCTTGAATGGAGCCATGCCAATACTTGCTTTTGATAAGCTGTTGTTATAGGAAAACTCCACCAATGGTAAGAACTTGTCCCAACTTCCTTGAGATCAAGGACACGAGTCTTAATAGATCTTCAAGAGTTTGAATAGTCCTCTCGATCGTTGTCCGTCTGGTCTGAGGAGGATGATGCCGAAGCTAAACCGTAAGTCTGTGCCCATAGCTTTTTGCAAACTAACCCAAAATCGTGAAGTGATTCTTGGGTCTCGATCAGAAACTATGGATACCGGCATACCATGCAGTCTTACAATCTCGTTTATGTACATACGAGCAAGACGTTCAAGTGTATAAGTTTCTCGTATCGTTAAGAAATGAGCAGACTTGGTCAATCTATCAACAATGACCCAAATCGCATCTATGCCTTGACAAACCTTAAGAAGACCGGTAACGAAATCCATGGTAATGTGCTCCCACTTCCATTCTGGAATTTCAAGTGGTTGCAATGGACCTTTTGGTACTTGATGCTCCGCTTTAACTCGTTGACAAGTTAGACACCTTGAGATAAACAGCGCTATCTCTCTCTTCATATTGCTCCACCAAAATGTATAACGAATATCATGATACATTTTGGTACTCCCAGGATGGATTGCAAATGGTGTGTTGTGCGCCTCCATCATGATATTATACTTTAAATCAGGGTCGTTAGGAACACAAAGTCCGGAGTTGACTCAAGTATTCCTTCTTCATCGATTCTTGCTTCCTAAGATAGCACCTTCTTGCACTTTCTTCCTCATACGCATCACCCGTGTCCAGTAGCTCGAAAGCAGCCTTTAACTTTTTTGATTAAAGTCGGTTCTACTCAGATACTCGCTATCATCACATGCGTCCCTGGAGTCTTTAACTCTATCTCCATCCTTTGCAAGTCACACAAAATAGGCCTTTGTGTTGACAATATCGCACTCGTACTTGCATATGATCTTCTACTCAATACGTCAACTACCACGTTCACTTTTCCAGGATGGTATTGGATGGTATGATCATAATCTTTCAACAGTTCAAGCCAACGTCGTTGTCGCATGTTGAGTTACTTTTGAGTGCAGAAATATTTGAGGCTTTTTATGATCCGTAAAGATCTCCACTTTCTCCCCATACAAGTAATGCCTCCAAATTTTAAGTGCTGAAGACAACAATTTGCTAACTCTAGATCATGAGTAGGATAATTCCTCTCATATTCTTTGAGTTGTCACGAGGCATAGGCTATAACTTTTCCATGTTGCATAAGAACACATCCCAACCCTTTGCTCAAGCATCACCGTAGATGACAAATCCCTCCGAGGCGGATGGTATTGCCGAGCAGTCTTTGAAATAAGTCTCCTCTTGAGTTCTTGAAAACTCTTCTCACATTCTTCGCTCCAACCGAACTTTGTATCTTTCCGAGTCATTTAAGTTAATGGAGTAGCGATTCGAGAAAATCCTTCCACGAATCTCCGATAATAACCAAATTTAAACCGAGAAAGCTACACGACTTTGATCATCGATTTAGGTTGGTCCCGACTTTAAATAGCTTCAATCTTTGATGGGTCAACAGATATTCCATGACTTGATACCACGTGCCCAAGGAATGCTACTTCTTCAAGCCAGAACTCGCATTTCTTCAACTTAGCATAAAGCTTATATTCACGAAGCTTTTGGAGTGTCAGCCTCAAGTGTTGTTCATGATCTTCACGACTTTTGGAATAAATAAGGATGTCATCAATAAAGACGACCACAAAGTGATCTAAATATTCCTTGAATACTCGGTTCATCATATCCATGAAGGCAGCAGGAGCATTAGTCAATCCAAAGGACATGACAAGGAATTCATAATGCCCGTACCGAGTTCTGAAAGCCGTCTTTGGAATGTCAGCGGTTCTAATCTTCAATTGGTGATATCCGGAACGAAGATCAATCTTTGAAAAGAATTTGGCTCCTTGCAACTGGTCAAACAAGTCATTAATACGTGGCAATGGTCACCTATTTTTGATGGTGACATGATTCAACTCCCGATAATCAATACAAAGTCGCATACTCCCATCTTTATTCTTCACGAATAGAATAGGAGCACCCCAAGGAGAAGTACTAGGACGAATAAAGCCAATGTCTAACAATTCTTGCAGTTGGGTCTTTAACTCCTGAAGTTCAATAGGAGCCATTCGATATGGGGCTTTGGAAATAGGTTTTTGTCTGGGGTTCAAGGTCGATACAAAATTTAATTTCACGCTCTGGGGGTAGGCCAGGAAGTTCTTCGGGGAATACGTCAGGAAATTTATTAACAATAGAAATTTCGTTCAAAACTGACGTATTTTTGTTTAAATCTGTTACATGAGCTAAGAAAGCTTGACATCCGTTTTTCAATAAACGAATAGCTTTATGGCTTGAGATGACTGTGATTGATTTTAATGGTTTGGTCGCTTGAATTCGCATAATAGGTTGGTTAGGAATATGAAAGCTAACAACCTTACGAAAACAATCAATTTTTGCATGATAAGTAGTTAACCAATCAATCCCTAGAATCACGTCAAATGCAAGTATTTTTAATGAAATAAGATCGAATGTGTAATGTGAGGGTACCGATTTGAACCAAACAAGACTTATAAACAGTGGATGAAATGAAGGTTTCTCCAAACGGAGTTTCCACGGATAAGTCAAAGTCTAATTTCTCCGGAGTCAAATTTAATCGATGAGCGCAAGTAGGAGAAATAAAAGAATGGGTAGAACCAGATTATCAAATAAAGTATAGACTTCATTTAGAGTTTATGATAAGCCACCGTGATGACCTCATTCGGGTTCCTCGCTCTCTCGGGAGGTCACAACAAACACTCTCCCTTGCACTAAGGTTTGACTTTTAGGAGGGACGACCTTTGGTGCCTCCATCCTAGCTGAATTTGTCTTCGATAAACGACAAAATCGAGCTAAGTGACCTTCTCTTCCACAATTATAACACGCTTTGACTGACGCATGGCATGATTTTGATCGATGTGTCCTCTCCTCCGCATTTGAAGCATATGATAGGTGGTCTTTCTCCTTCCTTAACAACGGGTCTTTGGTCTTTGATGTCTTTCCATCATTGTTGAATCTCCTTTTCTTTAAATGTCCATTCTTTTTGTTTTGGCCCTCGATTACCATCAAGTGGTTACCATATCCGCCTGTTGATTCCCTCCACGCTTGTTGTCACCGCTTCGATGACTACTCTCATTTGGTATTATAATTTTGAAATTTGCGCTTCTTTTAGTTACGTTGACTCATTATCGCTTCCACTAATCGAGCCCTATTTACAACATCTGAATACAAACACAGTTTATGAGAAATAAGATGTTGACGTATCTCCGGCTTCAAACCACTTAAAAACATTCGCGCCATTCTCTCTTCATTATCCACCAAGTGGGACGCGAAACCATGATAACTCCGCAAATTTTGCCTCTCGTATTGTGACCTGGCCATATTGTTTTGTTCCAACTTGATAAACTCCACCTCCTTCATGTGGCGAATACTTTCAGAAAGTATTTGTCGTTGAACGACTCTGGAACTTCTCCCAAGATATCTTCAAGACAAAGAAGTTGAGTACGTTTTACCGATTCCCACCAGTAATCCGCCTCTCCGCGCAACATAAAGGCGGCAAAGGAACCTTTTGCTCCTCGGAGCATCCCAAGACATCAAATATCTTGGTAATCTGCTTTATCCATGCTTCCGCTGTAAGTGGTTTTGGCTCTCCTTAAACTCCGGTGGGTCCCTCCTTGAATCGCTGTTTAGTGATCGCCCGAGATTTTTCCGTGTTTCCACCTACGTTTTGGATGAGTCGCCTCTCATTGCTTTGTTGCATGAATTGCATAAAGCCTCCGAACATTTGATCATTCATCATTTGGTCGGTGTTGTTGTTTGCATGAGGATTGTCGCCGCACGATGCACATTATCCCCGATTATTGATATGTGGTGAATCAACGATCGCCTCGTGCTCCATTCTTATTCTCAACATTCTCAAATGTCATTTTCAGAATCGCCACAAAACAAAAGGTTAATTGACATATAACATATTATCCCTATATCTTACGTGACCAATAAAATAGCCACATAAACTTAGGTAGGTCATACTAGCGAAAGGCATTCCCGTCTCTCCCTCCTAACTTATTCTCACATCTTAGCCAGGATCATATCCCTAAGATTTGATACCAACTATGACGCCCCCAAAATTAGGTATATATCACCCATCTTGGGTAGTCAGATACATGGTACAGAATTTAAATACAACTTACTAATATAACTGTCGTGTGTACAATACGACATAAATCGTGAGTTTGAATACAAATATTGTCTACTAGAGATCATACAAACTCAAAAGGAGTCCTCATTACAATTATTATCACACTATTTCACAGAATAGTGAGGACTACTAATGCTATCCTCGGACCAAGACTCGCTCCCCGACTCGTCCAAACTATATTCTCATTTCAAGAGAACGGTGAAAGAAAGGGTGAGCTCAACTAGCTCAAGAAGAAATATTATGACTAAGATAATGCGTAATAAATTATCATTAGCCTACAACAAAGATGTTAAACCGATAAAATATAATGAACATCAAGTTTAACTACGGTGAACCAAAGAATCCATTAAAAGAGTCAAGTAGAAAATAAAATCTACTATCTTTTATGATTTTAAAAGGTTTTTCATCATTATTATAAACGAGACTCACTTTAATAAATATTCCACATCATTGAATCACCCCCACTACTACTAGCCAAAGATATTCTTTAGTATCACGCACCACAATTATTCATGCACTTATGGGCCAAGAATATTTGTGTATTCATTAATGGTCATGATCATGTCAACAAGCTGTCAATCAATGCACTACGGGCCATCGAGGATTTTTACCACATCATTTGTAACATTACGGCCATGATTACACCGAATAGTCTTTTGGTCATAATCATACCAAGTCCATCTATGCACCTCTGTGCCACCAGATGACTTTCAACATAATATAAACATGAGGATGATGACAATGATATAAGAATTCAATAAAACAAGTTCAAGAATTAATTTATCTAGAAACCAATAACATCCAAATTGTCAACATGATCATCGCTTTAGAGTAAAATTCAAGAATATCGAGAAGAATATTTCCATGAAAAGATATCTTTGGATGAAGCTTAAATATCAAGGATATTCCACTAATTTCATGGAGTATAGAAGTCAAAGTTTTAACCAACTGGGTATAATAAAGAATGGAATAACAAAAGAAATCACCATGCATGCGATAGATCGCATGTGCAAAAGTTATTCCAATGTAATAATAAATAACGGAACCAGTCCGTACAGAAAACGCATGCACGTGATATTCCAATGTAATAATAAAGAATGGAACCAGTCCGGTGTAAAAAACACATGCATGGGATGTTCCAACGGAATAATAATAATAAAGACGGAACCAGTTAGGTTAAAACACATGCACAGGATGTTCCAATGTAATAATAGAAGAATGTAACCAAGTATAGGGTGAGATGGCGTATACTGAGTTATTCCAGCAGAATAATAAGAAATGGAATAACAACGATTCTCTTCATGAATAAGAAAGAATAACACCCCTTACTTTTGGTAGGAGATTGAATACTGCAGTAGTGTAAGTAACAAAATACTCTTCTTCTTTCTCTCTTATTTCTCTATACTTTCTCTCTATAGCTTGAATGAATTCGTGAAAAATAATGAAGCACTAGCCTCTATTTATAGAAGATTTCTAGCTTAAAGACCGCCGTGTGAAAAGGCAAGTGGCTCGACGACCATTGGTGATGTGAAAAGAAAAGTGGTTTGACGCTCGTAATGTGAAACGACAAGTGGTTCGACCTTTGTAATGTGAAACGACAAGTGGTTCGACTCAGTAATGTGAAACGGCAAGTGGTTCGACGTCCCGTAAAGGTAATTACTATCGACGAAGGTAATTACTATTGTGAAGGTAATTACTATCGATTGAAGAGACTCTTAGATGATGACATATGGGCCCCCATAAAATAATCAAACTTACCACAAACGCCTCATATGAGACTCTTTATATACATCAAGGATTGAATAAATATTACCACAAATCATTTTATTTTTAATCAACACATATTTAATCTTTCAACAATTATTAATCATTTATAACTTGTCGTCTCAATTATTGATTTAATACTATAACATATTATACATATGATAATCTTTGTGACAATAATTGAATCAATAATATAAGAGATATGATGCAAGAATTATCAGTGAGCAATAATTGAGCATATAAAAGTGACTTCTCACGTAAAGATCAATAATAAATATCGTGTGCTACTTATACAACTACGCCAGACATCGCATTTCTTTACTACCGGGTAGTTCAATGCTTTTAACGGTAACACCTCCGCCATTATTTTTATAGAAAGATAATTTTGTCGTTTTTCTAACTACGATAATACTTCCGTTGTGGGGTCCACCAATGATTGAGCCATCGTATTTAATATTCCAAACAAAAAGAATATTCCTCGAATATTTTATAACAACTTGCTTACTTTGCAAAATTTATAAATATTACCCACAACTATAACATTATATCAAATTTATTCCATAATATTTAAAAATAATATTTATAGAAAATTCATCTTTATTTATAAAAGTTGGGGTCTTACAAATAACGTCCAAATTGTGAACATGATACTGCTTTATAGAGTAAAATTCAAGAATGCTCAGAAGAATATTTCCATAAAAAATATTGGATGAAGCGCAAATATCAAGGATATTCCACTAATTTCATAGAGTATAAAAGTCAAAATTTTAACCAACTGAGTATAATAACGAATGGAATAACAAAAGAAATCACCATGTATGCGGTACTTGTGATGTATGAGTTATTCCAATAGAATAATAATAACGGAACGGTCGGTGAAAATCACACCAAGCAGGATGTTCCAATGTAATAATAAAGAATGGAATAACAATGTAAATCATCATGCATGCAGTACTTTACATGTATGTGTTATTCCAATGTAATAATAAATCTGTAATAATAAAAAGCGGAACCCGTGTCAGGTGTAAAACACATGCATGAGGATATTCCAAATGTAATAATAAAGACAGAATAATAAAGAGCGGAACGTGTAGTCGTACAGAAAGCATGATGCATGGATGTTCCAACGGAATAATAAAAAGTCGAATAATGAAGAATGTCACCAAGTATAGGGTAGCTCAGCAGTATACTGAGTTATTCCAATGAACAATAAGAAATGGAATAACAACATTCTCTTCATGAATACAAAAGAATAATATTCCTTACCGTAAAAGAACTGGATATAAGAGTAGGGAAGTAGCAGAATACTTTTCTATAGTTTCTCTATAATTTCTCTCTGGAATTTGAGTGAATTCGTAAGAAAATAATGAAGGAATGAGCTTCTATTTATAGAAAAATGGAATGCATAGTAACTAATTCATGAACGGTCCCGATTGATTTACTTTTAATCGAACGGTCCATATTTAAAACAAAATCTTTTAAATAAAATATAATATATATATATATATATATACACATGCCAAATAAATATATATATATATATATAATATATATCAACGACTTATTTTTTTCTCCCCCATAACCAACATCAATCCCCCACACACCCAATAATCAATTTCACTACACTCTTACCCATCACTATCACACTATCACTTTCACTCTTTCTTTTCTCCCACCATTTTCCACTCACACATAATATATATATATATATATATACACACATCATATATAACAATTCCCTCCCATATACGTAACCCCCATTTTAAAAATTAATTCTTCAACACATATGGGCCCCACATGTGGGCCCCACCTTTAAATAATTTTCTACCGATTATTTTAAAAAATGGGTAAATAGGGGTCCATAAAATAAGCAAAACTTCATAAAAATCAGCTTAATAATTTTAACAACATTTATCATCTTTATTATAATTCACAATATTAATCGACTGCGTCATTCCAGTGAAAGAGGGCTTTCCAATAAGGATTTCTCCTATTGGCGTATAATTAGGTGACCAAACCTCTCGCTACAGTAACTTCAGAACATCGTTAATATTGCAATTTATAATATTAATAACTCTGTCATTTCAATTATTGATTTAATAATATATAAAATATCAACAATAATTGAATCAAATAACGTGAGATACTTGCAACAATTACTATAAGAATAATTGAACAAAACCGAAGTGACTTCTCACGTAAGCATTAATAATCAATACCGCAAGTGTGCTACTTACGCAACCACGCCAGACATCAGCATCTTTTACTACCGAAAGTAGTTCAACAAAGATCAACGATAAAACTTCCGTCGTTATTTTCAATAAAATATTTTTGTCATTTTCTCAATCCGACAATAATTCCGTTGTGGGGTCCACCAATGATTGTGCCGTCGCACGAATATTCCCCGACCAATCGAATATTATATGACAACTTGCATATTTTACAAAATTTTCAAATACTACCCACAACTATAACATTATCTCAAATCCACACCTTAATATTCAAAAAAAAATATTTCGAGAAATTTAAATCTTTATTTATAAAATCTGGGGTCTCACAGAATATATACTCCTTTCGTCCCAAAATTAAAGTTCTGATGAATTTTTCACACATATTAAGAAGATGAATGAAATGATAAAATTGCCCATAATAATATGTCATTAAAATTTTTTAATGTATTAATTCAAAATATTTTCAGCACATAATTAATTATACTTATTGAATTTAAAAAGAGAATTAGAATTAGAAAAATATGAGAGATTTAATGCTAAGGGTATAATAGGAAAAATTATATAAAAATTTGGTTATTAAAAGAAAATAAATATTTAACGTGGAACTATCCAAAATAATAATAAAAAATTTATCATGAAACAGTATTTATTTTCGTGGCTTTCTCTCAATATAGGTAGGAAATTGATATTTTTGTATGTATATTTAATATTTTTACATAGTCTTTTATAATATGAGAAGAAAGTGCGTTTTCCCTTTATAAAAAAAATTATATAAAAATATTAAAAATTTATGTGAAAAATAATACCCTGTATCTGGCCCAGTTGTGTCGGGCTTTTAGTGTTTACTTTACCTTTCAGTTGTTGGAATTGTCCTTACAAAAGTGACAGTGAAGATATTTATCATATCAAAATATGTGCTGTATACTATATATATTATTTTATGTTTGGCTTTAATTAATACTCCATTATAATAATAATCCACCAGTAACTACCACACAATGACCCCCACCTGTCTTGGAATTATTTCACTTAGATTTCAAGTGTTGTTATCCATTATGCGTACTAAATAATTATGCTTACTGTTTAATTAAATTTTATAAGTTTTTGACGGTTACTCACTCGCTAGTTGCTGACTTGCTGAGTTTAATATCACCCCTCCCCTATATAGGAATAATTGTTATATTCTAATATTATGCCTATTGTTTAATTATTTAATTATATATTCATAATAATTATAATTATAATAATTATTATGTGTCCTGTTAACTGTTTAATTATAAACACAATATAACTATTTGACATTTTATAAATAAACAGTAAGCATATCTTAGAGTTAATATAATATAAATTCACAAATAATATGAAAGGTTTGATGATATACTCATAATAATAATTATATATATATATATATGAACATAAAAAGACTGAATAAAATAATTTAGTAGCTAGACATTGTTAAATCATACATAATACTATTATATTTATATATAAGGATAATATTGTAGTTTAAAAATAATTTTTTTTTTTTTTTTTTCTAAAACTCATAAACATGACAAAAAAAAATTATAATCGATCCTTCCCTCCTATATTTTTTCTTTCTATCCCATCTCTCTAAACCCACAAACACAGTATTAGCGTTACTTTTGTATCATGATATGGTCAAGACCCAAGATCAGTGAGTAGGATAAATTGATATCATATAGGTACTTTTATTAGATACATATTTAAATTTTGTTAATTGTATGGTCGCCATTCCTACTAACGGTCAAGCAATATAAGTAATATGACTGTTGGTATTTATAAACAATCTTGTGCCCATATTAAATAAATATTTTTTAATAATCAAAGAATATATTATAGACTTCATTGATGCATGCAAAATACGATTACAGTACTCAGCTACGACGTACCACACGTGTCCATAATTTAAAATTAAGTGAATTTCCCAATAGCTAGAGCATGCCAATTTAATTTTAATATTCAAACCGGCCTATTATTTTATTTTATTTTCACCATTTTCTCGCCCTCTGTCTTCAGCACACTAGTATGAATACTCTTAAAATGAGTATGGAACAACCTAGTTACTTAACTTCGGTATTAGACCTGCGAACGAACCGAACATGCATGTTCGATTTAACTTCGGTTTGATTTGATTAATTTGTTGAGTCGAATTCGTACATGGTATTACGTTCAATTGTTCGATCAAATATGTTCACGAACCATGTTGTTCGGTTCGATTTTGTTAGCAAACAATTCAGGTTCGATTGATTCGTGAGATATTTGAGTTCAAATTGTATTTTTTACATGTTTAATCTTTTTAAATTTTAAATACAAATAGTTGGTTATTTCATATTAAATTCTAAAGTTTGTCTTATTAATAATTGTTAAATTTGTAGTAATTTTCTTTTTTTATTACATAAACATCTTTTTGTTTTTTTATAATTGATTAAGTAAATATTTTTAATTATTAAATAATTAATAAATAATAATTTGTACTTCTTTCGCCTCTAATTTAATTAAAATAATTTTAATATTTTCATAAAAAATTAACAATGATTTTTGGATTATTACAATTTACATCACTAATAATTTAATAAGTTATAACTCATGTCATAAATCACATAAATAAAGTCATTAATCATCATGCAATGACAATTTGACATTAATTAAAAAAAATGATACAATACAATTGCTTACATTTACATGGTTGGATATTAATATTTGATATTTGATATTTGTAAATCAAAAATTTCTAAGTACTTGTTATATAACTTTTAACTTTTACATTCTTTTAAGTAATTATTTTTGATTTTAGATAAATGATGATTATAATATTTGGCCTAATTTTTGCTTCATTGCATTTAATGAATTGATTTAAATGTTCGTGAGCTTGATCAAGTTCAAATATGTTCATAAGATAAACACGAACGAGTTTGTATTCGTGAACGTTTAGATATTCGCGAACGACTATGTTCACGAACTGTTCGCAAACTCGAGCATGCTCGCGAACAGTAAACGATCTGAACCCGCACATGTGTGTTGGTTCAATTATGTTATACGAAATGTTCGTGTTTAATTAATAGTGTTCGAGTTCGAATCGAATCGGATCATTTACATCCCTACTCGGGATCATTAGATAACTACCTTAACTAATTTTAGAAATAATTATAATCAATGCAAATAAATATAGTGCTAAGTTAATCAAAATATTATGAGTGTTCCCAACATAATTAAATTGATAGTCATTAGATTAAAGGTATTAATCTAATAACCTAGTGGTAAACGTATTTCTCTTTATTATCCAAATTACATGTTTGAATCTAATAACTCAGCATAAATCAGAACTCAACAAGCTTTCTACAAAAGATTAAACCAATATCTAAGAAAAAAAAACTCTATATTTCACAATTAGTTTAACTTTTAAAATTAATTTGTGAAATTTTAAATTTTAAAATAATAAAATTCATTTTATTTGAGTTCATACGATCGCAAATACTAGCTAAAATAATTTGTTGTTTTAAGATTTAAATGAATTACATCATTTTTGAATTTTGATACTACGTAAATTGATAATATGCCTAATCAATTGGCTATACGCCTATACCTTTCCTTCTCTATTTTGTCAATGATAGTAGTTAACTTTTAGGTAATTAAGATTAATAAATAAGAGCTTATTGTTGAGCAGCCAAATGTTGATTAGTTCTTGTATTATAATTTTCAATAAGCTAGCCAGACTAGCATTATTGATTCAAATTTTATGTTGATTAATTCTTGTATTATAATATTCAATGAGCTAGCCAGAACATTATTGATTCAAATTTTCCACTAATTTTTTTTTAAATTATTATTATTATTATGAATTGCATAATTATTGTCGTGAGTGATGGTGAATATTATGATTATTAAGTAGAAGGAAGTGGTGCTAAATGGGAGTTGTTAGCATCAAGTGAACCGACTCATTTCATGCCTAATATAGTACTGACGCGCAGATAAAAATATTATTTTTTTGCCTGTATATTAGAACTATATTGGGTATAAAATAAATTTATTATGAAGTTCATTTTATACTAATCAATTCGTGCTAAATAAATATATATATATATATATATATATATATATATATATATATATATATAAATGCTTGATGATGCATCTCTCTCCTAACATTGTAATGTGCAATGGACACAAGTTGTCTGTAGCTTCACCTGTATTGTATGTGTGAAGTTTGGAAGTGGTCAGCATGAAGTTTATTTTTGAATAAGTTGGTCAATTAGTTAATAGAATGTTGACACGCAGTCGAGACTCTATATGTGTCAGTATTCTATTAGTCAATTGACTAACTTACCCAAAAAATGAATTTCATTCTAACCGGATCCTATATGGAGATGAGATTAGAACGAAAAATATAAGCGGGGAATTGATGAGAATATATTATAAGTTTTTTTTTGTTATGTTTGTGAGTTTTAGAAAGAAAAAAAAAATTTGTCAATTTTTTTTATATTTCAAAATCCTAAATGTTAGTAAATTTTGCTAATAATTTTTTTGGTAGACCAGATGGTATTACAATAATACTTTAATAATTCAATTACCACTAATTAATTTTATCTCAAAATCTTTTTATTTTTTTCCTAAAAATACTCACAAACATATAAATTATTTTTTTTAATTATTTTCACTTCTCTCTCCCTCTCCCTAAAAAAAAACTTACAAACCTAGATGTCTAATCATAAACAAAAAAAAGATAAAAAAGGAGAAGTTGAATAAATTAGGATCCGATTAGCATGAAGTTTATTTTTTAGTAAGTTAGTCAATTGGTCAATAGAATATTGACATATATAGAGTTTTGTCTACGTGTCAACACTTTATTGACCAATTAACTAACTTATTTAAAAATAAATTTCATGCTAACCACTACCCATAAATTAAACTACAATTTCAGATTTGACACAAGATAGATATAGAGTCACATCCATGCTAATTTTGTCTTTGTAGCGTCAATAAATACTTAACGTGTCCGTCACACTGACACCATATTAAACTAAAATTAAAATGTTCTTAATAAACCTCACTTTTTCAGTCTGATAAAAAAAATTGATATACCGACAATATATAAAATATATACGTGATTTTTTAAAGAAAAATGAAATAAAATTCGATAAATATTATTAGAGCACGATCAACGTGAAAGTCAGGCGCGAAGGAAAATAATTAGCATAAAATTTATTTTTGAATAAGTTATTCAATTGATCAATAAAATACTGACACACATGCGAAATTTTATACGTGTCAATATTATATTGATCAATTGACTAACTTACTAAAAAATAAACTTCATGCTAACCGGATCCGGGGCGAAACTAACCTTTAAGGTGTGGTGTCAATTGAACCTGTTGAGAAAAAAATTATTTTATAATATATGATAAATTTAGAAAAAATTTAAATTTAATGAATAAATTGACCCTACTGAAATTTTATAATTTTTTTAATAGACAGGGTTAAATTGAATTTTTTATAACTTTCTCAATTCCATATTACTTCTACTTCTTGATGTATGCATTTTTTTTTTAATATTTTTAAAATAAATAATAATCTAATTTATATTATTTTTACAACATAAAAAGTTGAGTCCTTCTGGGGCGCCCGGAATACGCCATTCTAATCACAATTTTATTAATAAATATTTAAACTTTTTAGAAAAAGTATAGGGCGACCGGCAATATGGCGACATTCCAGCGACCGTTTTTTTTTTTTAATATCTCCCAAATAATTTATAAGATTTATTAAAACTGGAATTTTTACAGAATAAAATGATTTGGATGTCATTTTGGATACATGTAAAAAATTTAGTTCCAATAAATCTTATAAATTATTTGGGAGATATTTTTTTTAAAAAAAATAATAAATAAAAAATAATTCTGGTCGCTGGAATGTCGCCACATTGTCGGTCGCCCTATACTTTTTCTAAAAAGTTTAAATATTTATTAATAAAATTGTGATTAGAATGGCGTATTAGGGGTCAATGTGTGTGTGTGTGTGTGTGTGTGTGTGTGTGTGTGTATATATATATATATATATATATTAACAATAATATATGACAAAATAATGTATATTAACAATAATATATAACAATAACAATATTATATGCCAAAATAAAATATAACAATTGTTCGGGAGTATTTCACCGACCTGCAAGTGGGCTGAAGGCCTGGTGTTAGAAGGGGATGTTAAGCCCATTGGGCCGAAGCTCCCCAGGGTGTTGAAGGGATTCGGGCATCCGAGTCCTTGGGATCGGAGTCCCATTCGAGATAGGGTGTTCGGGTTCGGGTATCTGAGTCTTTTGGGCCAAAACCCTAATCTGGAGGGTTGATGTTCGGGGTCGGGTCTTCGAGTCCTCTGGGCCGAGGTCCGGACCATGTAGTGAGCTTGGTTGGATCGGGCCTGTACAGTGGACTGTCATGCGTACAGAGTCTAGAGTCCTAACCGTATTTAAATAAGGTAACTCCAAAGGTAGTTGTAAGACCCCGAAATTTTTTTAAATAAAAAGAAATTTCCTTTATTTATTATTTTGAAATAGTAAGGGTTGATTTGATTAATGTGGATAGTTAAGGGTTAAATATGCAAATATTTCAAAATAAAGAAATGGTTATAAAATATTCATTGTTGTCGGGGAATATTCGTTTGGTCGTGGAATATTCGTCTTGTTGGGAATATTAAATGCGACCATAGCAATCTTTTGTGGGCCCCATAACTGAAAAGCGATTGGATGAAGAAAACGACAAATATAAGTTGTTTTTTAAATAACTACAGCGTAGTTGTTACAATTAATCGTTGAATACCGGGTGGTTAAACACACACTAATACGCGTTGTTGAACAAGAAGACACCAGATTGCACCAATTATTGATTCTTACGTAAGAAGGCACTACTCAATAATGGTTACAGTAATTATCGCTCAAAGATTTTATCGAGTTAATAATTGTTGCGTTGATATTTTATATCATTTGTTTCAATAATTGTCATTACACAAGATCTTTCATTATCGAAGCAATAATTCATATTATCCGAATAATATTATTAGATAACATTATTGGCAATGTCTAGAAAGTTCGCTCAAGGAGAGGTTTGGTCACCTAATCATGCCGCCAAGAAGAAGAAATTCTTATCGAAAGCCCCTCTCTTCCTGAGGAACCGGTTGTCAATATTGTGATTACAGAATATTATTTGTGAATAATTAATTATTGATTTATATGATGAGGAAAATATTGATTTTATGTGGATATAGATGGAGAAAATTTTAAAATGACAATTGTTGAAAATTAATATTTTATCTTTTTCCGATAAAATAATTCATTTAAATATATTATTTTAATAATATATTAACTGGTGATATTTTTACAACGAATGTGGGATATATGAGTATACGAGGAGGAAGAGTACTTTTGTTGCAATAAATGTTTAAAACATGTTAAACATGTCTGTGGACCCCATTTATTGACCGAAATTTGATTATAAATTGTAAAATTGCCCGTTTGTGGATTTTGGCCAATTTCGATTGGAATTTGGAAAACTTTCTTCTCGCAAAGTTGTAGAGAATTGAATTTCCTATAAAAACTTGTGAGATTCGAATTTTTGATGAAAGGGCTATTTATTATGAATTATTGAAGTTCAAGTTCAAATAATTGATTTTTGAAGTTTAAAATATTTAAAATTAGAAAAACGTTTTTCTTATTTTTTCTAGAAGGTGGCATGTGTTTGATGGCTGAAATCAGATTCTAGATGTGTAGAAAATAATATAATTATATTATTAATTTATTAAATTTTCGCTTTTGGTGTTCTAAAGAATTTCTATAAATAGAGTCTTTAGGTTAGAATTGAAAATCACACCGTAAATCAAGTTTTCTCTCTATATTATCGAAAGCGTATTCTTGTGAGTATTTTGAGTATACTTTGAGTATTGCTATACGGTGCAAGTCCAAGTCATGCTTTATATCAGGTGTTTCAAATTTGTAAGATCGATCTTTCGAGGTAAAGGGATATTATTTTTTTTCGTAATGATATTATTTCTTCAATATCATTATCTTTGAAATGTTGATCTGAAGTTTTATCAAATTTGGAACTTTTTCATGTGGGGTTACTTATTCATGAGTTCTTATTCACGAGTT
Source organism: Panax quinquefolius (assembly GCA_020205615.1). Classification (NCBI taxonomy): domain Eukaryota; kingdom Viridiplantae; phylum Streptophyta; class Magnoliopsida; order Apiales; family Araliaceae; genus Panax; species Panax quinquefolius. The sequence goes on from CM035168.1 coordinate 125,141,831, forward strand.
ACTATTCACGAAGTACTATTCATTAAGTTAAGCGTGAAGATGTTTGGTGGATTTCTATCTTTTGGTGTTTGAGTTCTTATTCACGATACTAAGACTATTCACGATACGACTAATTATTCACGATATGGTACTATTCACGAAAAATAAAATTTCTTCTTTTCGTCTAAAACATCTATTCCGGATACTAACTCGATTGTATCCATGTTTTGATCATTCTTGAATTTTACACCACTATGATTATTTTTGAGGTATTTTTGGGCGTGGATAAAATCAAGTACGAATCCTTAATCCTTAATCCTTGTCATTTTGTTTCACTTTGGATTCGCTTCTTAAAAAAATATTTTCATCATCCTCGCCTTAAATGATGATATTATTGAATATCTTTGGCACAGTAAGTGCAAGATGAATGATTTTTCAAGAATATCTTTGGCACTGTAGTGCAAAAGATGAACAGTGTTTAAATGAACATGATTAATCGATGAATATCTTTGGCCCAGTAGTGCAAAGATGAATATTTGATTCGGATGCATATTGATTGATGTTACAGGATAAAATATTGATGATGGGTATTAAATTCATAGATTATAGTAGATTTCATTCTCTACGTAACTCTTACATGAATTATTATTATTTCATGCGAATATTGATCCGAAACTTGTTGTCTATTGTATTCTATCGATTTTTCCTCGTTGAAGACTAACGATAATTTGTTGTATATTATCTTAGTCATAATATTCTTTTATCTTTGGGCTAGTTGAGCTCACCCTTTTTCTTTGTTGTTCCATTTTTCTTCTCGGAGGCGAGAATGTAGCGAGTACCAATGGGGTATGGAATGAAGGTTCAGAGAGAGTTGTTTAGTAGTCCTTACCATTTTGTAAAATAATGAATCAATAATTATGATGGGGATTTATTTGTGTGTGGATATTGTCTAGATGGCAATATCTCGTATTCAAACTCACAAGATATATATGTTGTCGTATTTTGCACGACAAATGTATTAATAAAATTGTAGTTATTTACATATCATGTATTTGGCTAATCGAATGGGTTGGATGGAATGGACCTATTTTGGGGCGCCACGGTTGGTATCGAGCTTAGGATATATGATCTCTGGCGGAGATCGGGAATAGAACTAGGAAGGAGAGACGAGTAAATCCTTCGCCAAGTGTGTCCTACCTAAGCTTATTTGTTAGTTGGTCGATATATAGGGATATTATGTGATATATTGATTTTCTTAATTAACCCTTATTTTATGACAAGATTTGAGAATGTCGAATCGAGAATATTAACATTGAGTAAATGAGACCGTGGAGATGCCTGTCTTTCACCAACGAGGAGAACGCAGCAACAGTGGTAATGTTCCTCCCGTGAACAACACCAATTGAAGCGAGATGATGAACGAGGGATGTTTAGAAGTTTTTGCGATTCATGCAAAATCGAGGCGAGGGAGACTCGTGTTCAAAATACAGGAGGAAATGATAAGAATTCACCGTGGTCACAAACGCAAGCAGATTCAAAGAGTTGGGACCACCTGCACTCGGGGAAAGCCGGATCCGATTAAGCGCGAGACGTGGGTCAAACAAATTACCAAGATATTCGATGTCTTGGGATGCACGGAGGAACGAAAGTTCCATTCGCCGCCTTTTATGTTCCGTGGCGAAAGGCAGACATCGGTGGGAATCAGGAAGCGACTCCATCCAACCGCACTCAAAGATGTCGTGGGAGACGTTTGAATGATTCAATGACAAGTACTTCCACGAAAGTATTCATCGTATGAAGAAAGGAGTTTATTAGACTAGAGCAGTAATAACGATGAAGTGTCCCAAAGACGAGGCGAAGTTCATGAGTTATCCGTGTTTGCACCTCATTTGGTGGAGAATGAGGAACGATGACGCGGATGTTTCGAGAGGTTTGAAACCCGACATACGCCAAGATCTCATTTCTCATAAATTTTCTCTATTCAGATGTTGTCAATGTGGCTCAGGCTTTGTTAGAAGCGAGATAAGCGAGTACGCTCAACCGAGGGACCATAACCGAGGATCATACCAAGATAGCAAATCATCGTAATAACGATAACCAACCGGAGAAAGAAGAATACAGACAAGGCAGAACCACTCCGTGGTAATCGTGGCCATGAAAATAGAAGAAGCGAGCCGGGAGGAGATTTTAAAAGAGGAGATTCAACAACGACCATGTGAAGACGCCGCCAACAAGAAGAACTAGTTTTTAGGGAGGAGAACGACCACCGGTCAGATGTTACAAAATGCGGAAAGAGGGATATATCACCCAAACCGCCCACAACAGTTTAAGGTATGCTATAATTGTGGAAAAGAAGGACATATCGCCGAGATCAGACGATATCGAAACCCATCAATGAAATGGTGACTCAAAAGGATGTCCCGTAAAAGTCAAAGTTAACGGTTCTTGGAAGAGCGTTTGTCGTGACCAATCAAAATGCAAGGAACCCGAACGGTTAGCATCGGTTAGTTAATTATAAATTCTTGCGAAGTTTATACCTTACTAGATAATCTGGGTTCTACCCATTCTTTTATCTCTCTTGCTTGCGCCAACGTTTGAACTTGACTACGGAGAAATTAGACTTTGACCTATTTATGGAGAATCCGTTAGAGAATCTTTCATTACATCTGTTGTTTAAAATCTTGCTTGATTCAAGTTGGCACTATCACATTTACCGTTAACCTTATTTCTATAGAGATATTTGCTTTTGATGTGATTTTAAGGTTAACTACTCATCATGCCAAAATTAATTACTTTCGTAGGTTGTTAGTTTTCATATTCCTAAGCAACTCGTTATTCGAATTCAAGCAATCAAACCATTGTAGTCAAACATTTTCATATCAAGCCATGAAGTCATTCGCTTATTACGGATGTCAAATTTTCTTAGTCCATGTTATGGATTTGAATAAAGACACGCCGATTTGAATAATATTCCGTTGTTATTGATTTTTCCCGACGTATTTCTGAAGAATTTCTTCGCTTACTCCCAAAGCCCGATATTAAATTTCAGATCGACTTTGAACCCTAAGACAAAACTCATTTCTAAAATCTCATATCAAATGGCTCCTATTGAACTTCGTGAGTTAAAAATTCAACTATAGAATTTGGTACCGAGCCTTTATCTTGTGACTTCCTTTGTGGAATTCACCTAAAGCCGAACTCTCCAGTAGGGACGTCATATTAGATGCGATAAGAAATCGATAGGTGTCATTGTGACGTCATATCCAAGATTGGGATATGAGTCACAATTGAGAGCAACCTAAGTCAAGAATCTAAATACGTAGCTTTCTAGGCTTAGTTGGTTATTATCGGAGATTCGTTGAAGGATATTCTCGAATCGCTATTCCATTAACGCAATTTGACTCGTAGAGATACAAAATTCGAATGGAGCAAGGAATGTGGGAAGAGCTTCAAGAACTCAAGAGGAGACTCATTTCAAAGACATGTTCGATCATGCCATCCCGAAAAGCGAACGTAGTAGACGCGGCGCGATGTAGAAGATCATATGCGGAACGAGTGCGATGATGTCAAGTATACGACAGAGCCAACTTTAATAGAAAAAGTTAAGATTGCTTCAAGCCACCGAGGCTTGAAATGATGCGTATGAAGAAGAAAGTACAAGAAGGAGCTATTAGGGCGAGAATTGATGAAGAAGGAATACTTGAGTCCACTCTAGACTTTGTGTTCTTAACGACTACGATTTGAAGTACAAGATTATGATGGAGGCATACAACACGCCATTTGCAATCCATCTTGGGAGTACCAAAATGTATTATGATCTTCAACATACATTTTGGTGGAGCAATATGAAGAGAGAGATTGCAAAGTTTATCTCGATGTGTTTAACTTGCCAACGTGTAAAGGCGGAGCATCTTGTACCTAAGGGTCCGTTGCAACCACTTGAGATTAGGAATGGAAGTGGGAACACATTACTATGGATTTCACACGGGTCTTCCTACGGTTTCTCAAGGCATCAATGCTATTTGGGTTATTGTTGATAGATTAACCAAGTCCGCTCATTTTCACCGATACGTCGAGACTTATTCCTTGAACGCCTTTCTCGTATGTACGTAAATGAGATTGTGAGATTGCATGGCATGCCTCGTATCCATAGTTTTGGATCGTGACCCAAGATTTACTTCATGATTTTGGGTTAGTTTCAGAAAGCTATGGGCACTAATTTACTGATTGGTTTGGCATACCATCCTCAAACGGATGGGCAATCGTAAAGGACTACTCAAACTCTTGAAGATATATTAAAACTCGTGTCCTAGATTTCAAAGGAAGTTGGGATAAGTACTTGCGCCATGGTGGAATTCTCATACAACAATAGTTATTAAACAAATATAGGCATGGTTCCATTCAAGCATTATATGGACGAAAATGTCGTTCCCCAATATGTTGGGATGAGGTGGGTGAAGCAACATTGTTGGGACCCGAAGTTAAGACGTATGACTAATGATTCGACAACGATACAACAAACAAGCACAAGATCGACAAAAGAGTTATGCGGATCTTCATCGAAAGGACGTGGAATTTAATGTAGGGGATCATGTATTATTACGAGTTGCTCCATGGAAGGGTGTTACAAGATTTGGGAAGAGAGGAAAGCTCAATCCATGATTTATTGGTCCATTTCAAATTCTTGACCGAGTAGGAAATGTAGCCTATAGACTTGCGTTACCTCGAGTATGTCTCGTGTTCATAATGTGTTTCACATATCCGTATTTCAGAATATGTGAAAGACCCGAACCACGTTATAGAGTTAGAACCGGACGAGATAGCCAAGACTTAACGTATGAGGAGGTACTGTCAAGATTTTGGATAGGAAGGAGCATGTCCTACGCTAAGAAAGGTTATACCACAAGTTAAAGTTTTGTGGAGGAATCATGCTATAGAGAAATGACACGGGAATTGGAAACGAAAATGAAAGCGAGGTATTCTCATCTTTTCAAACACCAGTATCGTACGTCAATTTCGAGGACGAAATTTCATAAGGAGGGAGGTTGTAAGACCTCAAATTTTTTAAATAAAAAGGAATTTCCTTTATTTATTATTTTGAAATAGTAAGGGTTGATTTGATTAATGTGGATAGTTAAGGGTTAAATATGCAAATATTTCAAAAAAGATGGTTATAAAATATTCATTGTTATTGGGGAATATTCGTTTGGTCGTGGAATATTCGTGATCGTCGGGGAATATTTGTATGACGATTATGTGATCTTTTGTGGGCCCCATAACTAAAAAGCGATTGGATGAAGAAAACGAAAAATATAAGTTGTTTTTAAATAATTGGCATAGTTGTTACCGTTAATATTGTTGGAATACCCGTTGGTTAAAACACACTAATGCGCGTTGTTGAGCAAGAAGATACGGTATTGCACCAATTATTGATTCTTACGTGAAGAAGGCACTACTCAATAATGGTTATGTAATTAATTGCTCAAAGATTTTATTGAGTTAATAATTGCTTTGCGTTGATATTTTATATTGTTGTTGTTTCAATAATTGTCATTACACAAGATCTTTCATTATCGAAGCTAATAATTCATATTATCGAATAATATTATTAGATAACATTATTGGCAATGTCTAGAAAGTTCATCTAAGGAGAGGTTTGGTCACCTAATCAAGCGCCAAGAAGAAGAAATTCTTATTGGAAAGCCCCCTCTTTCCTGGGAACGGCCTGGTTGTCAATATTGTGATTCTGTAATATTATTTGTGAATAATTAATTATTGATTTATATGATGAGGAAAATATTAATTTTATGTGGATATAGATGGAGAAAAATTTTAAAATGACAATTGTTGAAAATTAATATTTTATCTTTTTCTGATAAAATAATTCATTTAAATATATTATTTTAATAATATATTAACGGTGATATTTTTACAACGAATGTGGGATATATGAGTATACGAGGAGGAAGAGTACTTTTGTTGCAATAAATGTTTAAAACATGTTAAACATGCTCAATTGGACCCCATTTATTGATGAAATTTGATTATAACTGTAAAATTGCTCGTTTGTGGTTTTGACCAATTTCGATTGGAATTTGGAAAACTTTCTTACGCAAAGTTGTAGAGAATTGAATTTCCTATAAAAATTTGTAGATTCGAATTTTCTCGATGAAAGGGCTATTTATTATGAATTATTGAAGTTCAAGTTCAAATAATTGATTTTTGGAAGTTTAAAATATTTAAAATTAGAAAAACGTTTTTCTTATTTTTTCTAGAAGGTGGCATGTGTTTGATGGCTGAAATCAGATTCTAGACATGTGTATAAAATAATATAATTATATTATTAATTTATTAAATTTTCTCGCTTTTGGTATTCTAAGCAATTTCTATAAATAGGTCTTGGGTTAGAATTGAAAATCACACGTAAATCGAAGTTTTCTCTCTATATTATCGAGCGTATTCTTGTGAGTATTTTGAGTATACTTTGAGTATTGCTATACGGTGCAAGTCCAAGTCATAGCCTATATCCAGGTGTTTCAAATTAAAATCTTGATCGATCTTTCGAGGTAAGGATATTATTTTTTTTCGTAATGATATTATTTCTTCAATATCATTATCTTTGAAATGTTGATCCGAAGTTTTTATCAAATTTGGAACTTTTTCATATCGGAGTTACTTATTCATGGGTTACTATTCATGAGTTACTATTCACGAGAGTTCTTATTCATGAGTTACTTATTCACGATTCTTATTCACGAAAGTACTATTCATGAAGAGCGTGAAGATGTTTTTGTGGAATTTCTATCTTTTGGTGTCGAGTTACTATTCACGATATCAAGACTATTCACGTATCGACACTTTATTCACGATATGGTACTATTCACCGAAAAATAAAATTTCTTCTTTTTCGTCAAAACATCTATTCGGATACTAACTCGATCAGATCCATGTTTTGATCATTCTTGAATTTCACACCACTATGATTATTTTTGAGGTATTTTTGGGCGTGGATAAAATCAAGTACGAATCCTTAATCCTTAATCCTTGTCATTTTGTTTCTTTGGATTCGTTTCTTTAAAAAATATTTTCATCATCCTCGGCCTTAAATGATGATATTATTGAATATCTTTGGCAGTATAGTAAAGATGAATGATTTCTGAAGAATATCTTTTATTCTGTAGTGCAAAGATGAGCAGTGTTTAAATGAACATGATTAATCGATGAATATCTTTGGCAGTAGTGCAAAGATGAATATTTGATTCAGATGCATATTGATTGATGTTACGGGGATAAAATATTGATGATGGATCGTTAAATTCATAGATTATAGTAGATTTCATTCTCTACGTAACTCTTCTATGAATTATTATTTCATTGCGAATATTGATCCGAAACTTGTTGTCTATTGTATTCTATCGATTTTTCCTCGTTGAAGACTAACGATAATTTGTTGTATATTATCTTAGTCATAATATTCTTTACTGGGCTAGTTGAGCTCACCCTTTTTCTTGTTGTTCCATTTTTCTTCTCAGGAGGCGAGAATGTAGCGAGTACTAGTCGGGGTATGGAATGAAGGTTCTAGAGAGAGTTGTTTAGTAGTCCTTACCATTTTTGTAAAATAATGAATCAATAATTATGATGGGGATTTATTTGTGTGTGGATATTGTCTAGATGGCAATATCTGTATTCAAACTCACAGTATATATGTTGTCGTATTTTGCACGACAAATGTATTAATAAAATTGTAGTTATTTCTGTACCATGTATTTGGCGACTCAGAATGGGTTGAATGGGATGGACCTATTTTGGGGGCGTCACAGTAGTGATTAGATTGGATTCCACTTTCACCTTTTAAGGAGATTGTGTTTGTAAGACCCCAACTTATTATAAATAAAATTAAATTTTCTCTATTCATTATTCTAAATTAATAAGGTGTCAATTTGATATAATGTTTTGGTTATGAGTGAAATGTGCAAATTTTACAAAATAAGCAAGTGGTTATAAAATATTCATTTTTATTAAGGAAATATTCTTTTGGTCGTGGAATATTCTTTTGTGGGGAATATTAAATGCAATGACCAGTGACCTTCGTAGGGCTCATAATAGAATAACTGTCGGATGAAGAAAATGACAAAGTATGATTTTTTATAAATAACGGCGTAGTTGTTATCGTTAACACTGTTGGAATATCTGGTGGTTAAAAAATACGATGTACGCGTGGTTGCATACAAAGTAGCACACTGCAGTATTTGATATTATTGAATTATTGATTCGCATGCAAAGAAGAAGGCACTACTCAATAATTGTTATGATGAATTATTATTCAATATTTTATTTTATTGATTCAATAATTATTGCGTTGATATTTAATATTATTGTTGTTTCAATAATTGTCACCGCATGTGTTTCCCATTATCGATCAATAATTCATATTATTTGAGTAATATTATTAGATAATCATTATTGGCAATGTCTAGAAAGTTACATCGAGGAGAGGTTTGATCACTGAATCATGCCGCCTAATAAGGAGAAATCCTTATTGAAAGCCCTCTTTCACGGGAACGACTGGTTGTTATAATTGTGATTCTGTAATATTATTTGTGAATAATTAATTATTGATTTATATGATAAGAAAATATTTATTTGATGTGGATATAAATGATGGATTTATTTATGTGGTTATAAATGAAGAAATTAATGCTGAGGTGTTTTATTAGTATTTTGTCAGAATGGAGGAATTAAAAATCATCCGTTTATGGATTTCAGATATTTTCGGTTTGGAATTTGGAAAAACTCAAAGCTACAAAGTTGTAGAGAATTTGATTTCGTGTGGAATGGACATAAAATTCATATTTTTCTGATAAACGAGCTATTTTATATGAATAGTAGAAGTTTCAGAAAATAAAATAATTTTTATTAAAATTATGGGTGGGACCCACTTTTGTTTTACAACATGTGAAATTTGTCAATTTGGTTCAAAGATAGGCTGGCCTTTGATTTTCAACAAAGTGTGCGAGAATGAAAGAAATGAAATAATAATATTTTATTATTTTAGTCTCCTTTCATGCGTTCTAAGATTTTTCTAAATAAATAGACGCGCTTAGGTTAGAATTGAAAATCACACCAGAAACAAGTTTTCTTTCTCTCTAAATTATCGAGCGTATTTTTGTGAGTATTTTAATACTTTGAGAGTTGTGGTTCGGTACAAATTTTCTTCGATTTTCTATCCGATATTCTGATCAGAAGTACCGTTATTTTGAGGTAAGGGATGTTATTTTCTTCTTAAATGATATTATTTTTTTCAATATCATTATGCCAAAATATTGGTGAATTTTTTAATCAAATTTAGAACTTTTTATGTCGGGGTTACTATTCACGTATACGGCACTATTCACTGAAAAAAAAAATTCCTTTTTGTCCAAGATGTCAATTTTGGCTACTATCTTTGATTTGATCCATGTTTTGATCGTTATTTTTGAATTCTGCTTCAAAATTTGTTATTATGAAGTATTAGTGATCTTGGATAAACTGTAACACGAATTTCTAATATTTGTCCTTCTGTCTCACTAGATTCGTTCTCTAAAATATTTTTCATCATCCTCAGTCCTTAATGATGATATTATTGAATATCTTTGGCCTGTAGTGCAAAGATGAATGATATATTGACTGATGAATATCTTTGGCCCGTAGTAAAAAGATGAGCAGTGTTGAGATGAACATGACCAACCTGGTGATACAAATGAATATCTTTGGCCTGTAGTGCAAAGATGAATATTCGATTAAAGATGTATATTGATTGTTATTGCAAGGATAAAATATTGATGATGGACTTTTAAATCTTAGAAGATAGTAGAACTCATTCTCTACTTGATTCTTCTAATGGATTACAGTTTCCGCTGCAGAATATTGATCTAAAATTTGTTGTCTATTATATTCTATCAGATTTTTCCCTGTTGAGGACTAACGATAATTTATTGTATATTATCTTAGTCATAATATTCTTTACTGGGATAGTTGAGCTCACCCTTTTCATTTTTGTTCCATTTTTCTTCTTAGGAGGTGAGAACATAGCAGAATCTAGTCGGGGTATGGAGTGATGGTTCTAGAAAGATGTTTTAGCAGTCCTCACTATTTCTGTAAAATAGTGTTTGAATAATTATAATGAGGACTTATTTGAGTGTGGATATTGTCTAGAAGACAATATTTGTATTTAATCTCATAGTATGTGTTGTCGTATTTTGCACGATAATTATATTATTGAAGTTGTAGTTTGCTTTCTGTATCATGTATTTGGCGACTCAGAATGGGTGTTGCATACCTATTTTGAGGGCATCACAGTGTTGGACCCAAACGATGGTAACTACCATATTTAGGATTCCTAATCCAACTCGGAGAGGGGTTCTAGGGTGATGGGAGCTGTAAGACCCCAACTTATTATTAATAAAATTTAATTTTCTCTATTTATTATTTTGAAATAGTAAGGGTTGATTTGATTAATGTGGATAGTTATGGGTAAAATATGCAAATATTTCAAAATAAGCAAGTGATTATAAAATATTCATTGTTGTTTGGGGAATATTCGTTTGGTCGTGGAATATTCACATTGCTTGGGAATATTATTAAATGCACGACGGCCTTGATCTTTTTGGGCCCCATAATGGAAAGCGATTGGATGAAGAAAATGACAAATATAAGTTGTTTAAAAATAACGACGTAGTTGTTCCGATTATCTATCGTTAAAAATACTCAGTGGTTAAAACACACGAAGAAGACACGGTATTGCACCAATTATTGATTCTTACGTAAGAAGGCACTACTCAATAATGGTTACAGAATTATTTATTCAAGATTTTATTGATTTAATAATTCTTTGCGTTGATATTTTATATCTTTGTTGTTTCAATAATTGTCATTACACAAGATTTTTCATTATCGAAGCAATAATTCATATTATCCGAATAATATTATTAGATAACATTATTGGCAATGTCTAGAAAGTTACATCTAAGGAGAGGTTTGGTCACCTAATCAAGGCCAAAGAAGAGGAGAAATTTTATTCGAAAGCCCCCTTTCAGGAACCTATGCAGTTGTCAATATTGTGATTCTCAGTAATATTATTTGTGAATAATTAATTATTGATTCATATGATGAGGAAAATATTGATTTTATGTGGATATAGATGGAGAAAATTTTTAATGTGACAATTGTTTAAAATTGAAATTTTATCTTTTTGATAAAATAATTCATTTAAATATATTATTATATTTTAATAATATAATAATGGTGATATTTTTACAATGAATGTGTGATATATGAGTATACAAGGAGAAAGAGTATTTTTGTTGCAATAAATGTTTAAAACATGTTAAACATGTCAAATGGACCTCATTTCTCGACCGAAATTTGATTATACTTTGTAAAATCGCTTCGCTTATGAATTTTTGGTCAATTTACATTTGGAATTTGGAAAACTTTCTTCGCAAAGTTGTAGAGAATTGAATTTCCTATAAAACTCGTGAGATTCGAATTTTTTTTGACAAAAGGGCTATTTATTGTAAATTATTGAAGTTCAAGTTCAAATAATTGATTTTGGAAGTTTAAAATATTTTAAATAACAAAAGCGTTTTTTTTTCATTATGGTGTGTTACACATGTGTGATGAATGAGCTGAATTCAGTTCTTGGAAGGTTGGCGTAGGGAAAATTTAATTTATATATTAATATTATATTAAATTTTCTGCTTTGGTATTCTAAGCATTTTCCTATAAATAGGGTGCTTAGGTTAGAATTGAAAATTACACCGTAAATGAAGTTTCTCTCTTTATATTATCGAGCGTATTCTTGTGAGTATTTTGAGTATACTTTGAGTATTGCTATACTACGGTGCAAGTTCAAGTTATAGCTTATATCCAAGATTCCAGTTAAATCTTCATGCTTTCCGAGGTAAGGGATATTATTTTTTTCGTAATGATATTATTTTTCAATATCATTATCTTTGAAATATTGATCTGAAGTTTTTATCAAATTTAGAACTTTTGGTGTCTGAGTTTCTTATTCACGATACTAAGACTATTCACGATACGACACTATTCACGAATCGGCATTATTCATCGAAAAATGAAAATTTTCCTTTTCGTCTAAAATATCTATGTGGATACTAGCTTTGATCAGATCCATGTTTTGATCATTCTTGAATTTTACACCACTATGATTATTTTTGAGGTATTTTTGGACATGGATAAAAACAAAGTACTGAATCCTTAATCCTTAATCCTTGTCATTTTGTTTCAATGGATTCGTTTCTTTTTAAAATATTTTTCATCATCCTCGTCTTAAATGATGATATTATTGAATATCTTCGCTTGTGAAGTGCAAAAATGAATGATTTCGATGAATATTTTTGGCCAGTAAGAGCAAAAAGATTTAAGCAGTGTTTAGATGAATATAACCAACCGATGAATATCTTTCGCCTATAGTATAAAGATGAATATTTGACTCAGATATATATTGATTGATGTTACTGGGGATAAAATATAGACGATGAACTTTTAAATTCATACATAGAAGATAGTAGTTTGCATTCTCTACTTAACTCTTCTAATGAATTATTATTTCCGCCGCGAATATTGATTTAAAACTTGTTTATATCATTGTATTCTATTAGATTTTTCCCCGTTGAAGACTAACGATAATTTGTTGTATATTATTTTAGTCATAATATTCTTTTTTTCGGGCTAGTTGAGCTCACCCTTTTCCTTTTGTTCCATTTTTCTTCTCGGGATGCGAGAATATAGTGAGTACGATTAGTCGGGTATGGAATGAAGGTTCTAAAGAGAGTTGTTTAGTAGATCTCACCATTTTGTAAAATAATGTATCAATAAATGTGATGAGGATTTATTTGAGTATAGATATTGTCAGAAGATAATATTTGTATTCAAACTCATGATTTCTTGTTGTATTAATAAAGTTATAGTTGTTTCGTACTATGTATTGACAACTCAAAATGGGTGATGTATACCTATTTTGGGGGCGTCACAGGAGCACTATAAATACAAGGTCAATGTTACGATTAGGAGGTAATACCTATTTTTGAGCGCTAAGCATTCAGCCTCCATTGTTAAATCTTTGAACTACCAGACTTATTCTCACACCGGAGTTATCCCCGTGGCAAGACAAGTCACCAAGCTTCGTGTGATCCGTTATCATCTGCGGTGTTCTAGTGCGTGGATTCTGTGATTGGACGCGCCGGCGAAACTTGACGTTAACAACAATTACAAAATTGTGATTAAAAATGCGTATTAGAGGTCAATAATGTTATTACTTGTTATATTAACAATATTGTAATAAAATACATATTTTACATATGCAATTGGGCAAAAAAACACAATATTATCTTAAAAATTGGCTTGAGGGCGTTACCCCCGAATTTTCTCTAAATTATTTATAGCATCATAATATTTTGATCCCACTGAATAAAAATCCTGATTTCGCCACTAGTGAATGTGTATATAATAATATATAATAAATTAAACTGAGACTCTTGTTAAGTCTTACTTATCTCATGTATGTACAAACGTCGCAATCATAAGTTTGCTGAGAATTTCTTTAATATATAATATGACTCTTTTTTAATCATATTTTACTTCCTATTATTGTATTTTTTTTACTTTAAAAATGTATTAAAATGCCAAAAAAACTCTATTCATTTCATAAAATAAAGTTTCATTTGCAAAAAATTTATTTCTCAAAAATAGTTCTTATATTTTTTTTATAGTAATATAAAATAAGGCAATTTATCCAAATTTGTTATCATATCATTATTATATATTTTAAAATTAATTTTTTTATAAAATAGGGGGAATATAATTAAAACTTTTTTTAAATTGGTCTTCCATGTTACCACGCGTAGTATTTATCAGCAGACAATGAACATGCATCGCCAATGGGAACGTGGCTTGTGCTCAAATTAAAGATAATGTTATATAAGTAAAATATAATTCTGGTACATTAAGTACGCTTACACAAATGGGTTATGTTATGTATTTCCATACTCCATTCTATATTTAGTCTTATAGATAAGGATATATTAGATGCAATAAATGAACTAATGGAGTCAAACATTGATTAATAGACTAAATACTTTATCCGTCTCATGATAAAAGTCTTCATTAATCTCTCTGTTTTATAGTTATAGGCTGATTTTCAATTTTGGAATGTCTCAATATATAGGCTACTTACTATTTATAAAATTTAATTAGTTCATTATTTTACTTTTATGCCCTTATAATAAATATTCAACCATTACTTTTTTTTTTTTGAAGAAACAACATTCAATGTCATTATTGTTATCACCACATTTAATGTTGTTGTATTCTCAATAAAAGAATTCAACTTTTTAGGCTCAATAAATGAATTTGAAATAACATAAACGTTTTGTAATTGGTTGAAAGTTTATGTAGATTAAAAATTCATCTTTGCTTAAAGTTCTATTTTAATGGTCAGTACACGTTAATCAATTAAGTTGAGAGTTTTAGTGTGATAAGTAAGGAGTAATTAACTTATTCATTAATTCCATATTAAGGGGTATATGTGAAAAATATTTGTTAAAATTGTCACTTAAATTGATTTTCTTAAACTATGTGCCAAAAAAAATCAGTCTATAACTATGGAATGGAGGGAATATTATTTTAGGTAGTCCCAAGTTAAATATCTACTTACCTTAAATGATTTATTTTTTAGAATAATTTACCTATAATACCCTTATTATTAATTGTTATATTTCTATTCTCTATGCGTATTTATGGAGCATCACCCGTAATGTACAGAAAATTATGCAGTTAAATGAGAATTTAAATATGGACAATTTTGTAATTTTGTCATCTTTCTTAATATGCACAAAAAATCAACCAGAACTTTTATCTTGGAACGGAGGGAGTAACACTTTTATCCCTTCAATTTGTAATTTATTTTTAAAATTATTCTAAAAATTCATTTTTATCAATGAAGTCTTAAAAGTGATATTTTTTGTCAATTTAGTTTCTTTTACCCGATTTGACTGTAATTCGACCCATTTGTCTTTATTCGAAGTTGACATTTTTTCACTTCTCTCCCTCCAAGTTTCCAACTCACCCAATTTTATTTTTTTTATTTTAAGAAAAAAAACTTTATTTTCAGAATAAAAATAGAAAATTTTATTTTTTTAAAAATGATTGAAATTTCATAATTCAAAAAAATAAACTTTATTTTCGGAAAAAATAGAAATTTTGTTTTTTTTTAAAAATGTGTAAAGTTTTATAAAATATAGATTCAAAAAAGTATAAAATAAACAAAGTAAATAAATTTAAAGTAAATGAGTAATATTTCATAAAATAAAATTACACATCTTTTAAAAAATAAAAATTTTATTTTTATTTTTTGAATATATATTTATGAAACTTTACTCATTTTTAAAAAAATAAATATTTCTATTATTTTCTGAAAATAAAGTGTTATTTTTTGAATCTATACTTTATGAAACTTTACTAATTTTTTTAACATAAAAATTTCTATTTTTCTAAAAATTTTTTTTTAATCTATATTTTATGAAACTTTACTCATTTAAAAAAATTCTATCTTTTCTGAAAATAAAGTTTTATTTTTTGTTTTAATTTTTGAATCTATATTTAATGAAACTTACTCATTTAAAAAAATCCTATTTTTTCTGAAAATAAATTTAATTTTTTTGAATCAACATTTAATGAAACTTTACTCATTTTAAAAAAATCTATTATTTCTAAAAATAATTTTTTTTATTTTATTTTTTTAAATCTATATTTTATAAAACTTTACTCATTTTTTTAAAAAAATCTAATTTTTTAAAAGATAATTTTTTTTAATCTATATTTTATAAAACTTTACTCATTTAAAAAAAATTAAATTTTCTATTTTTTTGAAAATATAGTTTTTTTATGAAAATAAAGGAAATAAAATCGGGTAACTTGGAGGGACAAAAGTTCAAAAAATGTCAAATCGGGCAAAAAATTTGGATAAGGTTAGGTTGGGTAACAATCAAATCGAGTAAAAGGAACATAATCAATAAAAATTGTGATTTTAAAGACATAAGTGACGAAAAATAAAATTTTAAAATTATTTTAAAAGTGGATGATAATTTGAGAGAAAAAAAATATTATTCGGCTCTAATTAGTTCTACTACTACGAAGTTGGACCACATGATCAAGCATTGTAGAGTTCTGATTTTTGATGCCCCAAAATAAACCAACTATAATATTAGGAAGTAGTTAGCATAAGTTTATTTTTGGATAAGTTGGTCAATTAATTAATAGAGTGCTGACACGAAGACGAGATTCTATATGTGTCAATATTTTATTAGTTAATTGACCAACTTAATAACAAATAAACTTTATACTAACCGGATCCATAATATCAACGGAAGATGTCACATTCAAACCCATATATACAGCCTTATGCTCGAACCTTCATTATATATATAGAGAAATTATTTATAACAATAACTTGTTATAATTTAAAAATCAATAAATACTATCTATATTATTTAATATTAGAATTAAAGGTTACGTCTGCTACTATTAATAGTGAATAATAAATTATATTCGTTATTAATAGTAGCGAACGACGATACTATTTTTAGAGATATCCGTTATTATTAATAACAAACGATACCCGTCCTCCGCTACTATTAATAACAGAAGTAATTCGTTGTCCGCTATTAATAGCAACCAACGTGAATTTTTCAGTTTTAATTTTGGATTTTGGTTCTTTTATTGAACGCTAATAATGGTGTTTGTCATTTTTTCGACAACTTCGTTGGAAACAAAGAAAGAATGATTTTGGCCAATTTGACACAAAAAAAAAATCTCTAATCGGCAGTTTAATTACGCAAAGGAGAATTACATTTAAAAAAATAGTATTTGTACATTGATATAGTGCGTTTTCGTCTGTACAACTAAACTGTAGACTCCCATATATTTAAGTGTGAATTAAGATTTCATTACAATGTTCGATCCGCGAAAACGTTGCCTATAAATTGATCCTCCGTATACACACACTACTGATTAAATCATTTTAAAGAAAAGTAAAATAAAGAAAGAACATTCAGGAGAGAGGAAGTAATAAATAGGCATTCCGTTTAAAATTAAAGAAATATTTATAAAATAACAATTTTATATTTTTAAACTTGTCCTTGACAGCTAGAAATATAATATTGATTTTATAAAATTTGAAAATAAAAAATATAATCCTAATTTTAAAACACAATAAAATAAAGTATATAGGTATGTATAATTTCGAGAGGGGGAGAAAAAGCCACCATGAACTATTTATTGCCTTCCATTAGGGCGTTGGCGGGGAAATGTCACACTCCATTAATAAATGTTCGTTGACAGTGTCAGCTGTGCAGCTCAATCAATTGATGAGCTCTGCAAATAATAAACAATTAAGATTCTGAAGGTTAGATTGAGAAAGAGTTTAAATTCTATACGTGAAGAACTAGGATTAAATCTAACATGCATATTATATATATTATTACCCCACTTGAGTTTGCAGCTAATTATAATTAAACTTGATTCAAATATTTAAGTTAATTAATAGATGCCTCAAGTACTGCATATATATATATAAAATAATTATTTCTCTTATACTTAATTTTCAACGTAAACTATATAGCATCCTATTTTTTACCACTCACAAACGAAAGAATTCGATTGATCATTAGTACATTAATCTCAATCCATTAATCACTCATAAAAAATATTTCATTCGTTTCATAATATATGATATTTTGATAATTTTATTTTTTAAAATTATTTATTGTTTTATATAATCTAAGATAATTAACTATAATTTTTTAAAATTACTCTTTCATAAAAAAATATTACAAATGTGAGAGACTGAGATAATTATAAAATTTAATAATATTAAATAATTAATTTTATATTTAATATTATATTAATTATTTTTTAATTTTTACACAAACTTTAAAAAGCCATATATTAACTCAATCATTAAACGATCTTAATTCTTACGGGTGTATTGAATTATATCTAATATCGGATAAAACAGTTGTTGGTCACTGGTTTAATTTTTGCTTGCGTTAGGACAAAAGTACCGTCTGAGTCTCTGACATAGTAAAAAATTTGAGGGGTGACCATCTATTTATTTCATGCCTCAAATTAATAATTGGAAGGTGAGGATCCGGACCAGGTGCATGTATTAATTTTTAATTTATTTGACTCAAATTGAATAAAAAATGATTTTTTATTATTATTATTATTTTTTTCGATAAAAATATATTTTTATTATTTTTTGCTCAAACTTGGCTTTATTATTATTTTATTTTTTTCACATTGTGTGAAAAATCAAAAAAAAATTAATATATGCACCGGACGCCCTCCCCCTCCCCACCACTCCACCCCACCCCCACCCCCCCCCCCACCCCACCCCACCCAAACCCAAATTAAATGAATATTATTATTGTCACATTTCGTAATGACATTCATGTATTAAAGAAGAATTCAGAGTTTTCTGGTTCAAGACAACTAAGGTTGGTTTTGGTCTTTTATTAATTTGATCTCAAAATCAAATTATTGACGAAATTACAGAAACAAATTAAGTAGCTAACTACTAGTACTTTGCCAATAATACATTGGATGTTTTTTATAAAATATATATATATAAAACAAATATATATATTTTTAAAATAAACAAAAAATTTTATAAGAAAATAAAAAAGTTTTAGCTAGGCAGTAACGTAGTCAATTTTTTTTTTTTTTTTTTTTAGAAAACCAAAAGAAGCAGCACTAATTACTATAGTCAATAGAAACCAAAAGAAGCAGCATGAAGCAAAATGATAGATGATATTATTATTGGAATAAAGGAGTCATGTCTGGCTGCTAAGGAAATTGCCCTACTACTAGATTTGGGGGGACGCTTGTGAAGCACATCTGAGCCACCGTAACTTCCTTTTGCACGAAGAATTTCCTCCTCATCTTCTCCTCTTTCTGATCCCATAATTGTGTCATTCAAATTATCTGCATGCACCACCAAAATATTTAATTAATTAATTATTTTTTGATTGCTCCAGTTTTCATCCAATAATTAAAAGGTTACAAAAAACGTACGTACAACTGTGCATGATCAAGTGAATATATATATTAAAAACATTAACTTGTTTGTCCCGTGTCCGTGTCATAATTAGATCGTAGCCCGGGGTGAGGATGTGTTCCGATGCCTGGCTTGTAATAAAAGCTTTTAGCAATATGAAGAAGAAGAGCCATGCATATGCCTTCATCTATATCAAACCTCTGTATGTGTGGGGAATTAATTAAATTTATGTGTAGTGGACGAGTATATATTTATATATAGAGAGAGTTTGTTGATATATATATATATATATATATATATATCTTGCGGCTAGCTTGCATGCACGTTGAGACAAAGAATTTTAGAAAGTAAATTAACAAGAATAAAGCTAAAACATTAAAAAGGAAAATCTTGATCAAAGCAGAATCCAATGCTTCGGGAAATATTAGGGTTTACTAAAGTACACATTATCTCAAAACACATATATATTTGTGCTCTCTCTCTCTCTCTATATATATATATATCGACTCATCCATGGTTTTATCATCATATATAAATCTGTGTACTCTAGATTTATATATGATGATAAAATCATGAATGAGTCGATAACTAAACAAGGATTCTTTTGTATACTGCACAGCGGATCAGGGAATATGCCGTACGTTGGGAATTGGACTCCATAAACGCCTTCCAATGAGAACTTGTTGAGAGAGAATATATGCATGAAGTATAAATTTTAAGATATAATTGGGTACGTAACTCTTTTCTCTCCATCGAATTTGCTAAGCCAAATTTGACAATATTTTAGAGAGAATCGAAACAAACTTTTTTGAGGATGAAGATTTATTATCTAGAGCTCTCGATCGTATTCTTATCTAAACTATTATAAATTCATAAACCCAATATTTATTTTTAAGTACTGTTGTATATTTGAGAATGAGATTATAAATTTTTTTATACATAATTATTAAAATATTTACATATTTATAAGTATCTACCTATAGTATATTTTGTCAATTATTTCCCTCATCTAAATATGAGAGTTATACTTTAATATTATATATTTTTTGTATAAGATTTTGTCTATACTATTTTTGTGGGTACAAACCTTATATATATAACATTATTATATGCAGTGTATACCTTAATATTCTTTTTTCATTTTTGAGGTTACAAAATTTCCTGAAATTATATGTGAATTCATTCTAACGATTTTTTAACCATCTAATGATATATTTTAAACTTTTAAACTATTATTTTAAAGTATTTTTACGAAGTTATATAGTTTTTTTTACGATTTCTTTGAATTTAATAAGAAATTAATTGAAGACAAACTTTCAAAGTATAATATATATACACTTTACTTCGAAGTGTTTTTTTATATGACCATCAAAATACTTAAATTAAAAATGATAAGAGTTACGTTACTGGGAATAAAAACTATGGTCGACTAGAAAAGGAAAAGATTAAAGTGTGTAATCTTTCTAATTGTAAATTAAAAATGATAGAAATTAATCAGTTTGTATAAACATGCAAAACAAAAAATTAAATATATGAGTTTAGCATTATAATTGTATAGTGTTGTTCCAATTGTTAATTTTATCCCTCCTCGTATATAAACATGACCACAAACGTAACATAAGGTAATTAAAAGAGAAATATGAGCTAATAGATGAGAGAATTAAAGAGAATAAAAATATACTTAAATATTTTCTATTAGCATATGCTTGCTTATAACGTTGCATTTCATTTGTATATACGTCTGTGTAATTTAAAGGTTGAAAAAAATAAAATCAAAATGATGACTATCAAAAAACCAAAGATGAAAATGAAAAATTGAATCTTTAGTTCAAAAAAATTTGAAATGTGAGCATGAATCCAGAAGAGTCAACGATAGAAGAAGTTCGATTTTTAATGGGTATAACACCAACTAAACACGCTGTCAAGCATTAAACAGAAGGCATCTGAATCAACCAAGAAAGTAAAAGAAGAACATAAAAATCACCTTTAAAAAATTTGATGCAACATCGAGTCAACAAAAAAAGTAAAGTACAACATAAAAATCACCTTTAAAAGTCATTTATGAACTCGGTTCTAACCAAAAAAGCTACTTGCTAATGGTCACAACATGCAGCATAAAAGGTAAATTAAAAAACTAATCACAAATACAAAAACTGCATCCCCATAAAGGGCCTTTTTATCTCAAGCTGCATATGGCACACGATTAGCCACACTCAATATTACCAAAATTCATGGCATTATAGGTTTTGTCTGAATCTTTCGATGAACACAAACTCCACTATAACCTCGAGAAAATACAGCTCACTTGAAAACACCTGTTCTTCGCAGCACCAACTCATCATAAATATAATATGGTTGCCCAGATTCAGTGTCTACGGATAGAAACTTGCAAGGAAAAGTGAAAATGAGCGCCTTCCATCACGAGGTTACATGATCATGAAATTAAGGAAGGGGAAGACTCGCTAGAAAAGAATCTTGCAAGCCTCAATGTCAGTTGCATGTGAATCTAACACAACTTTCCCAGAAGGGCTTGAAGTGACAATCCTCAGTGCAGCAGAAAATACTGCTTTCTGGAACATGTCATCCTCCATCTTCTTCAGGACCTCCTCTACCACCTTGAAATTCAATTCCCCAGCCAAAACCAACTTACCAATAACCTCGCCAAAATTGTTTGGTGCTTTTGGTAAATCAATACCAACATCATCCAAGTTTGAGCCATAGAGAAGGCATCCACTTTGTATGTCACTTGATGTGAGAACCTTCTTGGCATACAAGTAATCCAGGAGTTTTGCAACTGGTTCTACACATGGTGGACTTTTCTCCAGGGAAAGGGCAATAGCTTGCTTGACAAATTCAGGATGGTAATCAGGGGACTTTAATTCTTCCACACACTGTAACGCTTCATCCAGCATACGCACACTGAAATATTCCTCCAAAAGAGAGATTGTTTTTCTCCCAAGTTCTTCCGGACTCAGCCTTACAGCAGGAGCCATTTGTTTGGCAACAACTGGAAGCACATATGCAGTTGGAACCGGTCTAGAAGGGGAACGGACTTGAGATGCAGGTTCAGCACTAAACCCAAAGTTAGGGGGGCGGAGAGGGGGAGCACCACTGCCCTGCAGTAGGGCACTAGACCTACCACTTATAAGTCCACTACTACCCTGAGGTAGAAGTCTTTGGTTCAGCGCTGGTGACTTGCCAATCAATGGTGGCTGAACATATCCAGACAGTTGATTGGGATCATTCCTTGGCATTGACCGCGACCTAGTAACCTCCCAATTATCATTATCAATTCCAGGCATCCCAGGCATCTTTCTGGTTCCTGGCATTCCAGGCATCATTCCCCCAGTGCCGGGCCGGTTAATGGGAAATCCCCCCGGGCTGATACTGCCTTGAGCTGCAGAAGTCATAGCACGACTATTTCTAATACTTGCAGTAGTACCTGGACGCAATTTCATATTCTTCTCAGCTTCGTTATGAATCTCTGTGATGGTTTTGGCTTTGACCTATAAAGAAAGAGTATGACAGCAATAAGTAAAATCAATAAACACAATCAGATAACAATGATTGGGACAATGAATTAGTCACCTCTTCTCGCCTGGGAACCCAGCTGTTTGAACGCAGATCAATAACATCACGAACCAAAAATCTCATCCGCGGGGCTAGTTGTGCGTTCGTTGACAGTTCCTTCAGTCGGGTGAAGTAAACATCATTAATACGTCGTGATTTTTGGCTCTCATCAAGTTGTTTCCCAATTGTGTTGAAGAACTGACATATGGCCTCAACATTTTCCTCATCAGGACAAGTCCTATTATCAGGCCCTAAAAGCTCCTGTTATACAAGCACAGCCAACAAATGAAAAAAGTTTAAATGAGACCACCTCCAAAATAATCGAGTTGTTTTTAGGAGAGAGATAGATCCAACAAAGACCTGAACAATGTGGTGAACAATCTTTTCAGGTACCATCTTCTGCTTTAAAAGCTCTCCAATTAGACGGATGTTTCCAAGAGTACTGAAGCTTGATCATTCTATCTTTATCTCTCACGTTCCAAATCTTGCTCAGGAGCAGTCATCTGCCTGATTTCTGCCCTAAGATTGTCAGCACCTTCAAAAGCCTCCTGGCAGTTATTCAAGAGAACTCGCTTGAATGTGATCTCTCTCCCATCAGGTTCATCAGATGGGAACGGAGGGAGCTTCTCATTGAGATCAGAGCACAACTCTGCATACATGGGGCAAAATGTTGGTTCCAACACTGCCTTGTCAAATATTAATGATATAACTCCCTGCACAGCATGTAGAAACAACATTAGCATCTACATCGAAAGACAATATGACCTTACTTGATAGGAACTAAGATGAATGAGATGTTCACAAGGCATAACATCTAAACAGAGAGGAGAGCAACCTTTAAAATGTCAGCAGTTGTGATCCCAGAATCGATTAGTTGACCTTTCAATATATCAAACTTTTCGGGTGTTAGCTTATTCAAAATGCTGCAAGGCAAACACATTAATCAACATCTATCATTGCATATGTTGCGGTCAACACTTTACACTGACAAAGCAATGAACAGCAAGTCCAAAAGTGATTTTCAAGAATACCATAAAAAAAATCATAAATGAAGAGCACCAAAAGTCTCAAATTTCATTATATCTGAAATCTGAATATCATTTCAAAATCTGGGATTTAGAGAAACGCCAAGAAATTTTGTGATGGTCAACATTTTTTTGGCTAAGTTGAAGGCCAGCATTGAAATTCGGAACTACAAAAATGCCCCGTCCGAAAATCAACAGAATTATCACACTGATCAAATGAAAGGTAATGACGATAAGTAATAGCCATAGGGATGTTTCCACAATAATCTGAGCCTCTTTACTAGGATAGGCAAGACAGATAGCTTGAAACTCGGGCAAAGCAAATATAGAAGAGGTCAAAAAAGTAAACAATAAGGGAAAAGCAAGCAGGTACATCAACTACATGCAATATGTAGAGCAGTTGGTCTAAAAGATTCAAAGCAGTAGGGAAAGTCAAGCAAAACAAGCAGGGCACAAAATACATGCACAAGTAGAGCAGTAGTCTGAAAGATTCAAAACAGATTACCCTTTCACTGTTTTCAAGACTCGTTCCTTCTCAGAAAGGTTCCCCCTTTGAACTGACCATGGCACCTCAGCCTTTATGAGAGCAGGAGCAGGGCCTCCCTGTTGAAAGAAAAAAAGGAAAAGAAGGGAGTTCATAGCAGCTCAGTACAGTAACCAACCAGGAGAAAGACCTTTACACAGCAAACACAGGGAAACATAACAAATAAGCTACATCACTTTAAGAAAAAATTGGGTGAACTCTACTGTAAATAAACATCTTGCTCACTCTCTCTCTCATGCACCCCGCACCCCCCAAAAAAAAATCCTTTACAGCTACTTGTGTTGGCTTGAAAATCTTATTTCCTCATCCAGCTTTACCTTGATCAATATCCATTAAAATACAAAATTTCAATGCCTTCATCATTTTTACTCGCATTAATTTTGGACTTCTCAAAACCATAGCCCTAGAGTTACGTAGATGGAAACCATGTTGCCAGTTCTCATTAGTTTTTGCTTCCCAAACACCATGTAGATAAATACATGCATAAATGTACTATCTCTTCCTGCCATGTAAAACTCCTCTACAGCCCAGCACCCATGCACACCCCCATATATACATGTATTGATAATCTGATTCTTCGAGAAGAAGCACAAAACAAATCTATACAAACATATCAATTTAAAGCATGTACATACATTATATCTGAAAGGATGGGAAAAGAAAAACAAAATCAATGGAACAACAAAATGAGAACTTTACCCTAATAAACTTAGCACAAGTATCATCAAAATACCATGCTTATCGACAACAAAACTTCAACGTCATCATACAGAAAAAATTAAATAAACTAAAAAGATAAGCTTGAAAAAAAAAGGTCAATTAAGCTGAACCCATGTATAGATGTCCAATCTAAATACAATGCACTTTGCCTACAAACAAATAAAAAAAAACCAACTCCATAAGTAATTCTATCAATGAAAGAGGCGAGGGGACGAGGGATGGTGAGCGGTTGATATAAGGAGGGAAGATGGAAAAACATGATACAGGTCAAACTAATAGATCAATGGTTCCATTCACGATACAACATAACCACTCCACATTTAATTTGATGGCTTGATGTGAACACATATGCCAACCCCTAACGAATTTAAGAAAAAGTAAATATATCTCACAACCAGGGTTATTTCAATTAGTTTGGATACAAAAAGAACATTGCTGACCAGATTATCTTTGTCCTACGATTTGTTTAAAGACAACTCTTTCCTTCAATAATAAGTTGACCCTACCAGCCCAAAACCTAGGGAAAACCATAATTTATAACATAGAAGACATGTTCGTGGTGTACAGAGCCCTACATCATAGCCCTTTTTTCAACCATGGTGAATCAGTATCCTATACTCTTTAGGGTGTGAACTGAGTACTGACCTAGCTATTTTACCCTTCAAATTCTAAAAATGTAAATTTCATTCTGTTCCAAGAAATCCCATAACCTGTTTCCGTTAATTCCACACCATATTTGGCTCAAAATTCAAACCAACTCCTGCTCGAACTTCTCATCACCAACCATAAGAACCTAGCCTGCTATATCAATATGCACCTTAATTCCCTTAATTCAAATTGTTTCCTCTATATCCATAGTTTGGCATATTCATTAGTTAAGAGATATGTTGGCCAAATTTAGTATTAGTATCCAATTACATACATCAAATACCAAAACATCCATTTATTCAAGAACCAGGAGCAATCTTCTAAAATATATACTTTCAAACATGGTTTTCACAAAAGTTATGCCGGAGATTGCTGCAATTTAAATAACTAGTACCATATTGAAACTTATAAAGATTGTCCTACATCTTCAGATTTTTTGTTGCTGAAGTCATCATATACGGCTGAGAGTAAAGAGTTCTTAACTGAAAGTTTGATTTTATTATGGTTAATGATCTCAAGTTCCTATAGATATATATGCTTGGCAACAGTAAAAATGTATCCACTATAAACAGATGTTTATCGTTGAGGATCTCTTTAGACAATCATTTTTGATTGGTTATGCCAGTTGAACTTCTTCCTTTGTTTCTTCTACAGTAGTTTTACAAGTATGGACAGTCACACCTCTCCCAATGGCATGATAAATTTATTTATTTTCTCTGGATATATCAGGGTATACATCTTTTTATCCTAGGTCAACTATCGGTAATGGTTCTTCGATACCAGCTCTCTATTCCATCTGAACATCTTTTTACAATATATACTAAATTAAAAGAAAGACCTTGGTCTAGTGTTCAGACAATGGAATAACCATAGATGCAACTCTTTGATATTATCTACACTAGGAAAATATGTATTACTTCTTATCTTTTATGTAAGGTATGCATGCACTACACGCTTGAATCCTAGAAAAACTTAACAGTAAACAAAACTTAAGATTACCCATGAGTTCATAACTAGAAATGAAACTCAAAAACTAGTGACCACTGGTGAGTATTGACGATGTGAGACCTACAAGAAAAAAACAACAATACCACTGACAATTTCTTAATTAATAAGGAAAATTTAACATTGAAAAAAATGTCAGAAAACATGTTTAACAGTTTTCTATAATTGACAAGTAATGAAATATGTAAAATATATAATTGTTGTTTCATGACTATCGCGTATGAAGTATATAAATTAGTTGGACCGTCTGAATTTGGATTATTTACCCCTTGGTTGAAAGAGAATTGTCCTCTACCAAACTGTGAGCTCTGCTGGTCTTGGCGATTATATTGATTCCCTTCCTGCTGCCTTGAGTCAAATCGCCCACCAAACTCTCTATTCTCCCGAACAGATTCCCAGGATCTTTCCTCAACAGCAGTTTGAAATTGTGCAGATCGACCACGCCAATCACGGCTATCCGGCTCAGAATGACGATTCTGAGTCTGATTCGGTTGAATTTGCAGCTATAAAAATATAAACTCAAAAAACTTAGAGAGAGAGAGAGGCGGAGAATGTAGTTCCATAAAGGGTAAAATATCTCAAAACGATGTTCATTAACTAAATAATAATGTCTAGGATGACTATAACTTACGTTGCTTTCTCCACGACCCCAGTTTTGATCGTCACTAAAAAACTCAGCTTCAACTTCTTGTTTGACTTTTAGAATATCATCGGGGGTGTTAACAACCTACGAGAAAATAAACAGCATTCATAAACCAGTCAAGATGTAAATGTCAATTCACATATAAATATAATTACCAGCGTCTGGTAAAGTTGATGAAATCTGCAGGCATTAACATAACCCTTCTGGAATTAAAGTAGACCCACCATAACTATTCAAGCTGACAACTTTTACTTCTAAAAAATAAAATAAGTTTATATGCAGAATTCAGACACAAAACAAGATGTAAATGTCAATGCACGTGAAGTTGATCAAATTTGCAAGCATTAACATAACCCGTCTGGCATTAAAGTAGACCCAACATGATTTAATCAATTCGACAACTTTTACTTCTAAAATATAAAAGTAAACTTTCTGCATACCATGAAGAGGACAGTGGAATAAATTATAAATACTTCCACAGCAAGAGAAGAATCATGTGTTTGTAACACAGACAAATAAAAATCAAGAGAACTAAAGCACAGAATGAAATAAATGGAAGGGAAAAAAATGAGCAAGGAAAGGTGGGAGAGGCAGAAGCATACATTCTTATCCTACATTGGAAGAATAGAGCGAATCTAATGCAACATGCTGATTGCATTAGAACAAGCTAAAGGAAATAACAAAACAAGAAAGATAGTCGAACTCCAAATTATAATTATACTTCTGCAAGAATCCATGGGCATATGGCAAATACAAGATCCAAGAGAAAATTTAGCATGATCTATAACAAATCAACGTCACCAAATAGAAACAGAAACGAGACAAATCAAAGAGCATTACCTCCCTAAGCTGTAAGAGCTGGTCTCGAGCAAACCGAATACGCTCACGGCCCTCGAATCGAGAGTCTCCAGTCTATAACAACAAAAAACATGAGTAATTACTACCAAACCATCCTAACAAGAAAAGTACTTCATAAATATTCTACCAATAAAAATATTTGAGACGATCATCTTTATATGATAAGATTAGTTCAGGTAACCACAACTTCTAACACACCACTAAATCCAAGAGAACATGTAACAATCATTAAAGAACAGCTACCAACAGTGCACATGTTCAAAGAAAGTACAAAGATCTGGCGAAACAAGTAACCAATATGTATTAGCAATTTAGCACTCAAAGTAATACTTGGACAGGAGAATTTATCTTAAAATGTCGTGCAGAAAATTTTGCACCATATGTCGCACAGTCTGGTGTTGAAGTTGCATCCTAGCATAATCACACCTTTTTTGTACGGAAAAATAATAACTAGAGGGATGCATACAAGTATGTTCCTTTATGGGCAGCCAAAACAACTACCTGCATTCCCACCTTAAGCCTATATATAACTTTATGTCCATTTTTACAGCAGAAACCACTTAAATCTTAATCGCCTAAGAATTTGGAGAGTAACAACCCTTTATCCTACTCCAAAAATCATTTAACAGAATCTACATAAAATACAATTAAAATGAACATAACCATACTAAAAAGTCAGTTTTCATCTGTCAGGAAAATGAATTATTAGAGTTTCCTTGTAAGTATGTTTCTTTATCTTCAGTCAGTCACGACTTGCATGCCCACCTTAAGACTACCATGCTAAGAATTAGGACATTTAACATAAGTACCAACAACCCTGTATCAAAATCCCAGCTTCATTTAACGGAATACACAATATAAAAGACTTGAACATAAACATACTAAAGAAACTGTTTTATGCCAGCATGCTCACACAAAAGCTAAACAGAACATACACCCCACCCCTGTAAAGAAAAAAGTAGTTTAAAAAATGATAAAAATCATTCTTTTATGCACGAATTGAATCAATGTCAATACCAATATTTTAAAAACAGAAACTTAAACAAATTATATGAAACTCAATATCTATTGAAAGAACAAATCAAGCAACAAGTTCAGCAAAAAAGGGTAAAACTTGAATTCAACGACCCTAGCTTATCCAAATAATTACATAAAACACAGTCCAATGGCATCAAATTAACATTCAAATCAATGAAACCGACCAACCAAAATTATATATACAGAAGTAGCATTAGAAGAACAAAAATAAGAACATGCAAGTAAAATTGAGTAAAAGACAAAATAAAAATTTAAAATATTGGGTAAAAACCAGTGTAAGAAATCCCTAGATCCGGGGAAAGTGAGAGAAAGATTCGACCTTGATAGAGAAAGAGGCACCATGAGGACGAAGAACCGGAAGATCAGAAGCACCGAAAGCGGATGAAGAATCGAATCGAGAGCCAATGATTCTAACACCTCGGTTTCCACCACCTGGTCTCAAACTCAACACCGCCTGATCAGTCTGCTGCATACCTCTCAATTCTTTCTCACTGCAAATCTCCGCCGTCCGATCAAACAACTCAACACAAAATCAGCAATTTAGATACGCCGAATCTAAAGACCTAAAGTCTATATATATAGATGCAGCGGGTATGAATTTTAGAGAGATAATATTAGGGATGAAGGGGGCAAAAGGAGTGTTTAGAGCTTTCTCTCTCCTCTGAAGAAGAGGAAAGAAAGGGGTAAGATGGATAGAGGAAGAGGTTTGTGAGAGGCGGAAGGAGAGAGAAAAACCCTTTTTATTTATAAGTATTAAGTGGTGTGTTACACTGGACTATTTTCTACCCTTTTATGTTTTCTAACTGTTGTTCTAGGTCTACCTTTAAATTACGTCATTGTCCTTTTTGTCTCGGTTGGATACCTGATGTCCTCAACAAGATAATTAAATGTATAATTTTTTTATACATAAATAAAAAATAATAATGTCATTTATTATAGTTTATTAATATAAAATAAATAAATTACTTATCATTTAATAAATATTATGAGATCATAAAAGAATATTTTAAAATTTTATTTACTCTTTTATTTATTTTTATATTTTTTAATATATGTGAAATTTATAATTTGTTCGTCTTTTTAAACGGATGGAATATTTTTTTTTCTTTTAGTTGACAACTTTACCCATGCACTTTGTTAATCCTTGTAGTATTGGACTTTAATAACTATGCATATGATGTTTTTTAGTAAAATTCTTAATATAACATGTATTGTTGCTTTCTTTCTTATATTTATATATTTTGGACTTTAATAACTATATATTTTGATATTTTTAAATTAATTTGTAAAATTTAAAATATAAAATTGTATTATTTAGATTTAATACAAATAAATATATTTATATATTTTAAACAGGTCCTTTTGGAGGAAAATTAGAGAGATATATTTTGATATCAAATTATACCTAAAACAAATTCAGTAAAAATTTATTGAAATAAATCTATAAAATTTAGAGAAGCAAAAAAAAAAAAATTGTATAAAGTCAATTATTTAGGCTTTAATACAAATAAATATAACAATTGTAAACTAACTAAAAAAATTACTATTAATTATCATCTTTGTTGTTTCAAAACTTGAACGAAATTATATCAATTTTTGAATTTTAAAAACTCACAAATTGATTTTAAAAATCAAAATATATCTTTATTTTTGAAAGTAGCATAGTTTTATTTGTTTTTGATATTTTTAAAATTTTGTATTAGAAAACAATAAAAAGATGAGATCTAAATCATTGTTATATACAATTGATAAAATATTAAAGTTAGTGATTGTTAGTGACTCTATAAATCACACAGAAATCAAAAAAAATATATATATTATAATAAACTGATTATTGTTCAAAGTAATTTGTGGTTTCATGCTTGTATTCCCTTTTATTTCTATATACATAACCATAACTGTTGTAATAAATATGTTGCTTGATCGTATTTATTAATTCAAATCACGTATAAATTGTAAGAAGTTATTTATTGTTTTGTTATTCGATTTAATAAATATGTTTAGATATGGTTATTAAACTGTATTTTAAAAATTTATGCCCACAAATAATTATGTTAATAACATTTAACATATACATACATGGAAACATAATTAATATGTAAACTTGAACAAGTTGTATGAAAAATGTAAGAGACTTATTGACAAAAAGAATATAACCAACTTAATCTTAATAAATCATCTGCGCTGAGATTTGTTTTTTAATCCGAAGTTTGGAGAGATAAATTTAAACTGAATAATAAATTTGAATGAAGTAAAAAAAAAAATTAACTATTATATAAAGTAATATTAAATAAATTTACAATAATTTTGAATTTTTTTTTAGAGGATAAGAAACATATTTATAATTATTTAATAGAAATTAAAACAGCTTTTTGAACAAATTTGTATTGAAAATATAAGATTGATTTAGATTTATTCAATTTTTATCAAACACCCTTATATGATTAAGTGAACCTTAATTACTTCCATTTTGCTATGTGCTTATACTAACGGTTTATAATAGTTCTTTTTATGCCTACATTACTTAAAACGTCTTCATTACATCACTTTGCAATCAAATAGGAATTCATTAATAGGTTAATTTTCCTTAAATTCACTAATAATTTATGTTATTACACAGTTCTTCGTTTGTGTCATTTTATTTTTTATATGTACGTGTTATTTTAATTTAAATGAATAAATTTGATGATAAATAAATATAAATTAAAGTACTTTTGTTTTAAGAGTTATAAATTCAAATTCAAAGATTAAAATTTTATAATTCTATATTTTGATTCAAGGTATTTTTGTTTATAATTTTAACATTCAACTATATTAAATACGAGATAAAAAATATAAATTGGTAAGTCTTTTATAATTTAAATAATCACTACTTTATACATATAATTATAAATATTAATTTAATTTTTTAAACTTTGATAAGCACGACATTAATTCAACAAATTAAAACCATGCAATGGTGTAAAATTATTTATTATTGACTTTTAAATACAACAATCCTAATTTATTTTTACCAAAAAAGTAGATGGGGACAAGATGGTAACTTTATAAAATAGATTATTCTTTCCCCTTATACTACTTTCCTAAAAGGTCTTACCGGTTACCGGTGGTGGTCCCTACATGTAGGTGTCACCTAACTCCAAAGTAGTCGCGTACACGTGCCAGTAAGTTATGTTCTGGTTCTCTATTTCTAACCGCGACTTTTTACTACTCCCTACTCCCTAGATTGACATTTTAATCACCACGCCACCTGTTTGCTTTCTGTGCCGTGTTTGGATTGTTTAAATAAAGATTGATTCACACGTGATATATTTTTATTTTGAAAAAATTATGTTTACAAAAAAAAATTAATAGTAGTAACTATACAGGTTCAAACTTCAAATATATTTCGTTTTAAAATTAATATAAATATTACCAAAAATATTTGTATAATCATTAACAATAATATTAATTACAAATATAAGCGAATACATTGGAGTATTGGTGAAGAAGATATTATTATTTATTGAATGTAGAAAATAGTAGTAGTCAAATCTCAAAAGAATATATTTAATATTAAGGACCTAATATTTGGTCCAATCAAATTAATCAATAAAGAAATTCTCAAACGATCTTTATATTAAAGAATAAAAATATTTTTAAAAGGGTCGTGACGATTTATATTGGTATTGGTAGACTTATTTTCTTATATGCAGACAAATTTTTTCAAACTTCAAATATATTTCATTTTAAAATTACATATATATTAATATTACCATCAATATTCGTTCACCAAACAACGAATCAAATTATGTACAAAAACAGGCGAACACACTGAGAAGCCCGACGGACTGAGCCTCTGGTGCCTATTTATAGCTTTTCCGATGGCTTTCTAAGCCTATCCCCGAATAGAAACAAGACTTCATCACGTCAATTACCATGTATGACTAAAACTCAAATTCCTTAAAAATAAGAAATTGTAGGAAGTTAAATAAAATCAGAACGGTAAATTCTTTAAAAGTTAAATCATCTAAAAAAACATACCGCCACGTGGAAAGATTCAGCCACGTAAGATAATTCACACCAAATTAACTGGGTACACAAAATCATTCCCCAACAATATACATATCTAAAATGATTCTTTTGGTGAAAATATTTCTAAAATATTCTTTGTAAGTAGTAATTTTGGTGTGATACCTACCATTCAATTTACCATTAAAATGCAATGTGACTTTAAAATTAAAATTGCATCTCAAATTTAAAAATTTAAAAATATATACGCATCCCTAATGTTGTAAAAGAAAAAAAATATTAAGTGGAAATATTAAAATTTCTGAACATTTATTTATGTCGAATACCATTAAATTATATATAATTTTTTAACAAAAATGAACATGTTTTTTTAGTTAATGTCACGAGATATTATCAATGAATTTATTAGTAAGTATCAAAATGTTGAACGATTTGTTTTGATCACATATAGTATTTTGATCACAAGTGAACATAACAACTCACAAAAGAAAAGGTTAAAACTTTTAATAGAGAATTAAATTTTAATTTTTGTGTTTTTTATGGTGTTTATGTAAAAAGTAAGCTCTTGAAATTTGCTACTCCCTTCGGTTGACAAATTACTTGGAAAATGTTCGGGAATTATGTATAACTTGATTAACCCAATTTATAAATATTTTTTTTTATTGTTTGAGTGTTTGTATTTGATTATTTTTAACTTATAAATTGATTTTTAAACAATTTTTAAAAGTATTATTTTATTGCTTCTCAAATATAACTTAAAAGTAATTTTGATTAAATGCAAAAATAATCTTTTTAGTAATCACTATAACTTATCTTAATTAAAATTATTTTTACTAAACACTTACACAACTTATTTTTATTTAATTTATATTGAGTCCTACTATATATATTGAGAAAATTTTCAATAGAATTATAATTTTAATGTATGTGTATATATGAAATAAGTAAGAATTTAAAAAAATCACATTTTAATTTATTTTATCTTATCTTATCACACATACTTTGATCGTAATCTAACTTTATGAAATATTTATTGACATTTATATTATTTTTATTTATATTTTATAAGTCAAGGCGTGACAAATAATTTTATTTATAACTCACAATATAAAATAATTTATAAATTATTTAAATTTAACTTAATAACCACAACAAGGCTGATACGTTTGCCGCCCACAAACACACTCATTAGGGTAAGGGGGGGGACCGATAAGTAGACCTGTCAAATATAGACCAAGCTTGCGAGTCGGTCTGTTCGTCACGGGTCGTGCGGTCCGGGCTTGGGGTTGTAAAATTTTAACTTAGTAAAATTCGAACTTTTTTATCCGTCTGTTTTTTACTCGGCTCGTCACCCGCCCGGTCCGTTTGGGCCAAACAAAAAAAAAATGGGGTCTTTAACACTAATATACAATAATTAGAAAGTATTTACAAAAATAAAACACACACAAAATAATTACAAAAATAACAAAACACAATATATTAGGATTCCTAAAATCACGTATCATTAACTCCTACACGTCAGTTATTTTCCTTTCATATTTGTAACCAACCGCACCTAAATTCAAGCAACTGAGGAAACATGCAACAACAACGACAAATCAACGACAGAGCAACGACAGAACAACGACAGATCGAAGGAAGACGAGATACAACTATAAGATCGGATAATAGAGGAGAAGATCAACAACAACTTCAAGATCAGTAACCAACCTCTGTAACAACTTTGATTGTTGATTGATTCATTATAGATTTGTATATTGAGATATTTGAGTTTAAAGTTTATATGCATATAGTTACCCTGTGGTTCTTATATACTAAATATATTAGTTTACCTTTCTTAAGTTTTTATTTCTTTAATTGGTAACAAAGTCAATTATCTTGATCGCTTTGATTTCAAAATGCATGTAAAAAATATGTTTTATATTCGCTACTAAGTACATATAAATTAGTTCTTGTTTATTATTGATTTAGTTCTTTGTATAATGTTTATTTGGTTCACGATACTTTAAATGTTTATTTGGTTACCCCAAGTGGTTACTATATACTCGTATATTGGTTACCTTTCTTAAGTTTTTCATTCTTTAATTGGTAACAAAGTCGATTATCTTATTTGTTTTGATTTCAAAATGCATGTAAAAATATGTTTTATATTACAGTTACTAAAATACATATAAATTGGTTACTGTTTATTATTGATTTGGTTACTGTATAATGTTTATTTGGTTACTGTATAATGTTTATTTGATTAGTGTATACTGTTAGTCTTTAGTTGGTGACAAATTGATGCGGTTGAAGAGAAGGCGTGATAGTTTATGTAAAGATTTGATCACGTTTTATAGAAAGATTTGATAGATTATGGAAAGATTTGATCCAGTGACCATTTGACATTTTTTTCAAGTTTGGAGTGTCGGATACCTTTCTTAAGTTTTTCACACTTAAAATGGTTACTACGAATTCCTATAACAATTGCTTGATTCACTGATATGTTTTATTTATATTATGGTTACTAAATAGATATAAATTGGTTACTATTTATTGTGTATTTTTTGCTAAATAATGTTTATTTGATTACTTTATAAATTTTAAATGAGTTCTCTTGATTTTTTATATTAATGGTTCTTAATCAAATACATTGGTTACCTTCCTGCAATTGTTAGTTCTTGTCAATATTGTATTGTTCTTTGAATTACATTATAACGCTAATGCTTTTTAGTTCTTTGTATAACAATATATTAGTTCTTGACTAATCTTGATTTCGGTTATTGTATAACATTATAATGGTTACTGACTAATGTTGTCTTGGTTACTGTGTAAAATTATAGTGCTGTCTTGGTTACTGTGTAAAATTATAGTGCTGACTTGGTTACTTATGTTTTTTATATTAATGGTTACTTGTTATCTACATTGGTTACATTCTTACAAAAGCTTGCCTTTAGTTGTTAACAAACAAATTATACTGGTTGTTTTTTACTATAAAAATGCAATGCAGAATGTATTTATCTTGTGGTTACTAAATAAATATGTGTTGGTTACAATCTAAAATGGGATTTGGTTACTGTATAATATTGTCATGATTAATGTATAATGTTGTCATGATTTTGGTTTGTTTTAATATGGTGGTTACTTATTGGCTACATTGGTTACCTGTATACAACTGTTATAATTTAATTGGTAACAAATATCGATATATTGATTATTTTATTGTAAAATGAATGTACAAAAATGTGTTTTATGTTACAGATACCAACATCGTATAGTTTGGTTACTAGGTAACATTGATTTGGTTATTTTACAATACTTATTCGTTGTCGAATGATGGAGATGATTCAGGTTGTACTTTATTTCAATGGTGACATGGATCGATAGTAACAATACACCAAATTTGAAGTTACCGGCATTATAGTTCAATCAACTTGTTCGTTCAGAGAGATGCAAAACATGATATGCATTGCAAAACATGATAATCCAGTGACCATTTGGCAATTTCTGTCAAGTTTGGAGTGTCGAATTTTGGCATTTTCGGAGCCTAATTTCATTAAAAACGGGTCAACGATCAAAAATCACCAGCTTTGTTGGTGAACTGTATGGTTTTTTGGTCAAATTCTATCATTTAGGCCTTCAAATTTGCATGTAAAAAATTTGGTTTATTTTCTAGTTACTAAGATTATGTAATTTGATTACTGTCTAATATTGATTTGGTTACTTTACAATGTTTATTTAGTTATTAGACAATGGAGACTGACAGTAGCCACTAACCACATGCTTGGTAACATTTTTTATGGTGTACAGTAACCAAAATTGATGTTTATTAATATTTTAATTTTTGATTCCATCATGAGTTATCAATATAAAGTAAACAAATATATTGAACAATTAGTAAGCGATTCGAAACATTTTATGTAAATTTGGTTACCCATCTAAAATAAAATGGTTACTACATATATTCATATTTAGTTACCAACCTGGCGTGGACCATTTCCAAATAACTTTTATAACTACGTAATTTAAAAGTATTCATCAGCTAGATAAATGGGAACCCTCACATGTACATTAAGCACTTGATTATTGTTCTGATATAAGTTTTTAATTATTTGGTTACTAACAAAAACTAAAATGGTTACCCTTATATGCAGATTTTGTAAGACCTCAGCTTTTATAAATAAAGATGAATTTTTTCTATAAATATTATTTTTGAATATTATGGAATAAATTTGATATAATGTTATAGTTGTGGGTAATATTTATAAATTTTGCAAAGTATGCAAGTTGTTATAAAATATTCGTTTGGTCTGGGAATATTCTTTTTGTTAGGAATATTCGTCTGATGGCTCAATCATTGGTGGACCCCTAGCGTAATTATTATTCGGATTGAGAAAACGACAAAAATATTTTATAAAAATAACTTGGAGGTGTTCTTAGTTAAAACTTGTTGAACTACCCGGTGGTAAAAGAAACGAGAATACGCGTAGTTGCGTAGTAGACACGCGGTATTGATTATTGATGCTTACGTGAGAAGTCACTCACTCACTATGCTTTCAATTATTTCTTCTGATAATTCTTTGATCATATCTCTTATATTATTGATTCAATTATTGTCACAAAGATCATCGTATAATATGTTATAGTATTAAATCAATAATTGAGACGACAAGTTATAAATGATTAATAATTATTGAAAGATTAAATATGTGTTGATGAAAAAAAAATGATTTGTGGTAAGTTTGATTATTTTATGGGGGCTCGTATGTCATCATCTAAGAAGTCTCTTCGTCGATAAGTAATTACCGTCGATAGTAATTACCCTTGTGAATAGTATTTACCTAAATCGATAGTAATTACCTTCGTCGATAGTAATTACCCTTGTGAATAGTATTTACCTTCGTCGATAGTAATTACCTTCGTCAATAGTAATTACCCTTGTGAATAGTATTTACCTTCGTCGATATAGTAATTACCTTCGTCGATAGTAATTACCCTTGTGAATAGTATT
Source organism: Panax quinquefolius (assembly GCA_020205615.1). Classification (NCBI taxonomy): domain Eukaryota; kingdom Viridiplantae; phylum Streptophyta; class Magnoliopsida; order Apiales; family Araliaceae; genus Panax; species Panax quinquefolius. The sequence goes on from CM035168.1 coordinate 125,179,979, forward strand.
TACCTTCGTCGATAGTATTTACCTTCGTTAATAGTAATTACCTTTACCAGACGTCGAACCACTTGTCGTTTCACATTCTGAGCGTCGAACCACTTGTCGTTTTTCACATTACAAAGCGTCAAACCGATTCAATCGAGCCACTTTGCCTTTTCACATAAGTCTTTAAGCTAGAAATCTTCATAAATAGAGGCTAGGGCTTTCATTTATTTCTCACGAATTCATTCAAGCTAGAGAGAGAAAGTATATAGAGAATAAGAGAGAAAGAAGAGTATTTTGTTCTTACACTGCTTTGCGATATTCAATCTCCTACCAAAAGTAAGGGGTGTTATTCTTTTCTTATTACGAAGAAAGCATTGTTATTCCATTGCTTATTATTACATTGGAATAACTCAGATCACGCGGTTTACCTATACTTGGTGACATTCTTCTATTATTACATTTGGAACATCACATGCGTGTGTTTTACAGGACATGGTTAAAATCTTTATTATTCTGTTGGAACATCGTATGCGTGTGTTTTACCGGGACTGGTTAAAATCTTTATTATTCTGTTGGAACATCCTGCTCGTGTGTTTTACAGGAGGACTGGTTAAAATCTTTATTATTCATTGGAATATCTATCGCGTGTTTTACACCGGATCCGGTTCCATCTTTATTATTACATTTGGAACATCACAGTCGGTGTGAATTTCACGACACAGTTCCGTTATTTATTTTGTTGGAATAACTTTTATGCATGCGATTCATCGCATGCATGGTGATTTCTTTTGTTATTCCATTCTTTATTATACCCGGTTAGTTAAAACTTTGACTTCTATACTCCATAAAATTAGTGGAATATCCTTGATATTTGCGTTTCATCTAAGTATCTTTTTCATGAAAATATTCTTACGATCATTCTTGAATTTTACTCTACAAAACGAGATCATATTGATAATTTGGGCGTTAATAATTCTGGATAAAATAATTCTTGAACTTGTTTTATTGAATTCTTATATCATTGTCATCATCCTCATGTTTATATTTTTTTTAAAGTCATACATGGCTGTAGTGCGTAGATGGACTTGGTATGATTATGACCGAGAGACTATTCGGTGTAATCATGGTAGTAATGTTACAAATGATGTGGTAAAAATCCTCGGTGGTAGTAGTGCATTGATGGATGATTGTTGGCATGATCATGACCATTAATGAATACACAAATATTCTTGGCCCGTAGTGCATGAATAATTGTGGTCGTGATCTTTAAAGAATATCCCTGGTCAGTAGTGCGAGGGGTGATTCGATGATGTGGAATATTTATTAAAATTTGAGTCTCAAATTTATAATGATGATGAAAAACCTTTTAAAACCTAAAAGATAGTAGACTTTATTTTCTACTTGACTCTTTTAATGGATTCGATATTCATTTGATTTAAAGCTGGTTATCTATTGTATTTTATCGGTTTAACATTGTTGAAGACTATTGATAATTTATTACGCATTATCTTAGTCGTAATATTTCTTCTTTGGGCTAGTTGAGCTCACCCTTTCTTTCACCGTTCTCTTGTGAAATGAGAATATAAATGGGACGAGTCGGGAAGCAGTGATGGTCACGAAGATAGCATTAGTAGTCCTCACTTTATTACGTGAAATAGTGTGATAATAATTGTAATGAGGACTCCTTTTGAGTTTGTATAATATCTAGTAAGCGATATTTGTATTTAAACTCACAGTTTATGTCGTATTGTACACGACAGTTATGTTAGTAAGTTGTATTTAAATTCTGTACCATATAAGTGGCGACCCAAGATGGGTGATGTATACCTAATTTTGGGGGCGTCACAGATTTGGTTACTAACTGCACCTCTTAAACTATTTTTATTTTAATATGAGATCTATAAGTGACCATCATATATATAAATGAGAACTCTTAATTGGAGTTTCTTATTCTATCATGATGACATGGTATAAATAAACATATACATTTAACACTTGATAACAGTCTTGATACAAGCTTATAATTATCTGGTTACTAACAAGCTTTAGTAACTATCTATGATAATTGGTTACTAACAAGCTTGTAGATAAATAAGACACTCACACATGTACATTTAACAATTGATGTTTGTCCTGATACAAGCTTGAAACTATCTGATTAATAATAACAGTAACCATAATGTAACATAATAAAACAGTAACCACATAATTATATGATAGTAACCAGAACAGGTTTTAATGGTAACCAAAATAGAAACATCATGTAATGAAACCCAGTTTAGGCAATCCATGTATACTAAACAATTACATATTAACCAGAATAAAAAATAAAATTATCTAAAATCCCACATTGATGGCACAATAATAGTAGTCAGACCATAAAGGTAACTTGATGGCAAAACATAATAAAGAAGTAACCAAATAATTATATGAAAGTAACCAGAACATGTTTTAATGGTAACCAAAACAGAAACAACTTGTATATCCAACCAAGTTTAGGCAACCCATGAATACTCACACATGTACATTTAACCGTAACTTTTCTAATGAATTTTCTAGAATAGCATAACCCTTGTAGAAGATATTTGAAGGAATTTACAAAAATAATACATCAATGTATATTAAGCAAATACATGGTTTATTATGACTTGGGTTTATTATTTACAAAAATAATACATCCACAAATTAATGATGCCTTAAACTTCATCAACTGTCTTGGGTTCAATTTAATTTCTTGGTAATAATGTCGGGGACTTCCATGTCACACCAATATATAACTTTTTCAATGAATTTTCTATTGCATTCCTCATAGTAAAGATTCCATAACTGCAAATAAATAAAATCAGATTTACACAATCATTAGTAATCAGATATAAACAATATTTATATCATAAACAGTTTACCAAGCAAATACATTGTAACCAAAACAACATATAAAAGTAACCAAAATCTCAATTGAGGAAAAAAGAATGGTGTCCAAATCATAAGCAAATAGTAATAAAACACTACAACAAAAAGGCTTATCAATGATGACACATCATTGACCAGCGTCACGGTCAGCAGATATTATCTCATGACCGTATCACGATTGACATTGTCTGAGTCATGAATAATCTGGTCATTGGAAGGACATCGATGACCAACAATATGACAAAATTATTAGCGATTGCAATTAGCGGCCAAATCCGGTCGCTATTATGACTTATCTTTGAGTCATTTGTCATGCGTGGCGTGTCACGCGCGTCAATGATGATAGATAATAAGCGACCATGATGACGGGCCGCTAGATTCAAAGAAGCTTAAGCTTGGTCGCTTATACATTTTTAGCGACCGCACGCGTCGCGATTTGATTTTTTTAAAATTTTTTGCCTATTTTATTGATTTCCCAAAATAACTCGCTTTATACCTGCTTTCAATCCCAACCACGCTTATATATATATATACAAGCATCCATATTAACATCCATCCAATACAATACAAAACATTCATCCGTGAATAAACATTCATCCAATACAATACAAAACATTCATCCAACACAATATAATCGATATCGTAAACATCCATATAAACTAATACAATTGTCCAAAGAATGAATCTAAAAAGTCTGAGGCTTTAAAATCTAAAAAAAAAATAAGTCTAAAGTATTTCTTCTTGGATCATCCAAATTAGGATCACTGTAATTATCAAAGTAATAAAACATATATGTTACATATAAGTAAGACATTGACTCGAGAGACTATAAACATATAAGACTGATGTAGCTAAACAATAAGCGATATATATATATACCTGCTCTGTTATTGTACTCGCTGCCGCTCCCTGCTCTCTGCTGCCTGCGCGCCATTCTGCATACTGCCTCGCTTGACTCATGGGACTCGAGAGGCTGCAGATGCCGCTTGATATCTGAAGAAGATCACGATCTGACGGATCGCTCTCTCACACGATCGCCAGGGGAGTATGATAAATTTTGGATAAACGATGGTATGTGTAAAGGTGGGTGGCAGTTGCTGTGCATTTGATGATGGTCGTGTCGTCTTTTGTCCTTGGCCTTTGCCATAATTTTTCTTCACGATGGGCGCCTCTCCCATAATTCTTGATCGATCGGCGAGACGCGGGGTGCCTTCGAGGATAAGCGGCTGCGTTCATTAAGCCCTTATAAGTGTCTCCGTCCGGAAGATGAACAATTAAATAGTTAAAATAAATAAAAAAAAATACTAAAAGAAGGTCGTTCTGATTTATAAACAACATATTAGGATAAAATGAACTTATTATGCATTATCCGAAGCGACTTGGTGACCATATTTGGTGTACATAAACATCCAACCAATTGATAGGTTGACCTTGAGACTGAGACTCCTATAGTTCATTTTCTCATATTATTATGTAAACATATGATATTTTAGCTACAAAAGATGAGTATAAACATAACATACGTACCACAGCGTGATGTCTTTGTATTTGTGATATCTGTCGCCCGACACGTGCTTTTTGCCTTACCGTAGTCGATACACACGAGATCTGCATTGATGGCGATCTTCGCCTCTTGACCCATTTCTCGACTTTCCTTTGGTCACACACATACGCACCCCATATGGGTTGTCTGCGCCACCACTGAGGGCTATGCTTTCGTATATCTCGCTCACCCTGTCCTGGATGGTCAATCTCAGCATTGTGCAGGGCTTTTTGTCGTTCCTTGTTCAAATTATCTTTAGTTAAATGCGGTAGCACTTCTGCCAGAATAGTGTCTGAATAACTGATGCCTGTCGTCGTCCCATCTATATCGTTTCTGCAAATAAAACAACAATAATAATATTAAAACTGTTATATTACTAAACAATATTATTTGATTAACTATGTATTATCTATCAGAGTGATAAAAAAATATACGAAATTATTAAATCGCATCCTTATAGGCGAGGAGGTGTGCATCGCCCGTAATAATCATTAGCGTGAAAGGCGATTACGTAGCATAATTGTGAAATGCACTTCATAATTTTACTATCTTGAAAATCACTACAATATCTGATAATTTATATTAAAACCCTTACATTTAAATCACTACTATATTTATAAAAATGAAAATATTAAACCCTTATATATATACACGATGTTTAACTTACGTCTTTATCACGGAGGAGGGCGGATACGTATAAGAATGCGATCATCCGGATTAGCGGGAACCTTCAACACATGATTAGGGGAGCCCACCCAACCCAATTGCTTTTTCGTCTTTGCGAGTTCGGAAGACATCTATAAATAAAAAATTTGGGATGTTAGTATAAGTTATAAATGAAAATGTACATAAACACGGGGGATATAGAGAACATCGGGACATGTAATTGTATGTAAATAAAAGGACAATAGGATAGGATAGTCTGAGGCCTTTAGGATAGTCAGGCGTGTATATTTAAGTTACTTAAGGTTACTTTTAGCATCACCCAAACTTTATTTAATCATCTAACTCATTTTGACTTATCAAAGCTCACTTTAGAAGCGAAAAGAGAGCTTAAATTGGTTTTCTTGTTGGCTTTATTAATGACCATGTTTGGGAATCATTACTAGCATGTATGAAAGCAACTTTGTATCTTCTCATAATAGTCCTTTAAGGTCGGGGTACTATGAATTGTCCAAAGCAGTCCATTTTTGGCTTTAAAATGTGATTTTAACAAGTCTCATACTCAAAATGGCTTGGGCTTGGTTCCTTTAGTTTATGTAGCTTTCTTATGTCCCTATTATGACTATTGAAACTTGTGTATGGGGTCCGGTATGGTGGTTCACTATTTTAGTGTTCATTGTTCTATAAAGCTTATTTTCATTGATTTTTAAGCGAGAATTTGCACTGACACACCATGTAGACCTTAACTAACTTAGGGAACCATTTTTACATGTTATCTATAGGCAATGTATGTACTCCTCACTATCTAACAACACTAGTCACACAAGTTGGCCATAACAGTCCACTTATAGGCACAATTTTGGCTACAAATCCCAACAGTCTGATAGAACACATATGGTCTTTAAGCATTCTATAAACCTTAAATCACCATGAAAACTCATAAGCACATACTCTGGCATGTTTGAAAACCGAGTTCAATCTTTCCATACTCTGGCATGTTTGTCTTAATATGTTCCGAATATTAGATAAGTAAGAAAATGGAATGAGAAATCCGATAAGAGTATATCTGAAAATGAATGTGGCATAGGAATCGATTGTTATGATCGATTCACTACTAGATATCACTCATTTGTCTTTTGAAGTAAGTTTTCTACTAGTATATATATAACCTAAAGTTTTCTACTAGTATATATATTTTTATTCACTTCTTTCTCTAACTTTTGTTTTGTTGGTGAAAAGTGAAGAAAATGAAGTAACTTGACTATTTATGGGCAATATTTTTGCTAGTTTATTAATTGGTCCCTCAACTCTTTTTTTCTTAATCAAGTTACTTAACAAGGATACATATATGATTCGAGGGTCCATATAGAACACAACAAAAAACATCACATATACTCATTTGTCATCACATATACGAATGCATATATGGCCATTTGACTTATATATGAAGATTTAGACAAGTATGGATATTTTAAAACAACTCATTAATAGTGTGATTGAAGTTATGGTGCTTGTGATAAACAACAATTTATTTAAACCGAAATGTTATATTTTTTAAATAAAAAAGGAATTTCCTTTATTTATTATTTTGAAATAGTAAGGGTTGATTTGATTAATGTGGATAGTTAAGGGTTAAAATCATAAATATTTCAAAATAAGCAGTGGTTATAAAATATTCATTTTGTGTGGGGAATATTCGTTTGGTGGTGGAATATTAAATCTTTGTCGGGGAATATTAAATGCAATGTAGCAGTATGACCATATGTGGGCCCATGTGAAAAGCGATTGGATGAGAGAAAGCGACAAATATAAGTTGGTTTAAAAATAACTTGGCGTAGTTATTACAATTAAAATTTGTTGGAATGCAAATTGGTTAAAACACGATGTCTGGCGTTGTTGAGCGATGGCACGCGGTATTGCATCAATTATTGATTATTCTACGTAAGAAGGCCTACTCGATAATTATTACGATAATTCTTATTCGATATTTTATTTTATTGATTGATAATTCTTTGCGTTGATATTTTATATTATTATTGTTTGATAATTGTCTTTGCTTATGATATTTCCCATTATCGGATCGATAATTCATATTATTTGAATAATATTATTAGATAACATTATTGGCGATGTCTAGAAAGTTACATACAGGAGAGGTTTGGTCACCTAATTGCGCGCCCGATAAGGAGAGATCCTTATTGGAAAGCCCCTCTTTCTGAGGAGCGACTGGTTGTCGTAAATGTGATTACGTAATATTATTTGTGAATAATTAATTATTGATTCATATGATAAGGAAATATTTATTTTATATGAATATAAATGATGGATTTATTTATGTGGTTATTAATGAAGGAATTAATCTTTGAGATGTTTTATTTGTATTTTGCCGGATTGGAGGTATTAAAAGATCAAATCGGTGTTATTCTGACTTTATTGTGTGAGTTATAATATTTAATCAAATAGTTGGATCGTTGTAATTTTTGGATATGTTATACATATATAAGTTGAGTATATATCCACAAATTTTGAGCGAATTAAAAATGAGCGTATAATTTATTATGAATTTTAAGAGGTGGTGATTAGGAAATTAGGTTATAAATGATTTTGGTGGAAAATTCTAGAATTGGTGGGCCCCACTTTTGGTTGGTGAAAAATGTGCTGAATTTTATTTTCAAATGTGGTGGGTGGGAATAGTAGCGAGTAAAGCCATCGAGGTTGCGGAGTTAAATGCGCTTGGACGTCTTTAACATTTTTCTATAAATAGAGGCTAAGTTAGAATTGAAAATCACACGAAACAAAGTTTCTCTCTCTCTCTCTCTATATTATTGGCGTATTTTGTGAGTATTTAGATACTTTGAGAGTTCTTTGTTCGATTACAAGTTTCATTGACATCACTTGAGCCTTTCCTTAGGAAATCTTGATTCTTTGAGGTAAGGGATATTATTTTTTTTGTAATGATATTATTTCTTGATATCATTATCTTTGAAATATTGATCTGAAGTTTTTATCAAATTTGGAACTTTTTCATGTGGGGTTACTATTCATGAGATTCTTATTCACGAGTTCTTATTCATGAGTTCTTATTCACGAGATTCTTATTCACGAGTCTTATTAAATGAAGCGTGAAGATGTTTTTTTGTGGAATTTCTATCTTTTGGTGTCGAGATTCTTATTTCGCGTATCACGGCCTTTATTCACGTATCTGGCCTTTATTCACGTATCTGACCTTTATTCATAGAAAAATAAAATTTCTTCTTTTTTCGTCAAAATATCTAATACGGATACTAGCTTTGATTGTATCCGTGTTTTGATCATTCTTGAATTTTACACCTTATGATTATTTTTGAGGTATTGTTGGACATGGATAAAACAAAATCTGAATCCTTAATCCTTAATCCTTGTCATTTTGTTTCCTTTGGATTCGTTCTTTAAAAATATTTTCATCATCCTCGGTCTTAAATGATGATATTATTGAATATCTTTGGCAAGATTTGTAGTGCTTTGGCACTTTAAGATGAATGAATGATTCTGAAGAATATCTTTGGCTTTGTAGTGCAAAGATGAGCAGTGTTTAAATGAAACATGGTAGGTGATGAATATCTTTGGCCTTTAGTGCAAAGATGAGCAGTGTTGAGATGAACATAATGGATTGATGAATATCTTTGGCTGTAGTGCAAAGATGAATATTTGATTTGAGATGAATATTGATTGATGTTACTGAGGGATAAAATATTGATGATGAATTTATTAAATTCATAGATTATAGTAGATTTCATTCTCTACGTAACTCTTACATGAATTATTATTTCATTGCTATGAATATTGATCGAAACTTGTTGTACATTGTATACTATCAGATTTTTTCCTGTTGGAGACTAACGATAATTTGTTGTATATTATCTTAGTCGTAATATTCTTCTTGGGCTAGTTGAGCTCACCCTTTTCCTTGTTGTTCCATTTTTTCTTCTCGGGAGGCGAGAATGTAGCGAGTCTTAGTCGGGGTATGGAATGAAGGTTAGAGAGAGTTGTTTAGTAGTCCTCACCATTTTGTAAAATAATGTATCGATAATTATGATGGGGATTTATTTGCGTGTGGATATTATCAGAAGATAATATTATATTTAAACTCACGATATATATTGTCGTATTTCACACGACATTTGTATTATTGAAGTTGTAGTTTTTACTTGTACCATGTATTTGGCGACTCGAGAATGGGTGTTGTGTATACTATTTTGGGGGCGTCGCGGTTAATATCGAGCTTAGGGATATGATCTCTGGCGGAGATCGGGGAATAGAACTAGGAGGGGGAGGCGAGTAAATCCTTGTTAGTGTGTCCTACTAGCTTATTTGTTAGTTAAGTCGATATATAGGGATATTATGTGATATATTGATTTCCTTAATTAACCCTTATTTTATGGCGGTATTTGAGAATGTCATTTGAGAATATTAATAGTGGAGTAAATGAGAATAGTGGAGATACTGTCTCACTGAGCGAGGAGAGCGTCTGACAATGGTGGCAATGTTCCTCTGTGAAACAACACCATTTGGCGAGATGATGAGCGAGGGGATGTTTAGAAGTTTTTGCGGTTCATGCAAAATCGAGACGAGGAGACTTCGTGTTCAAAATCTGAGGAGGAAATGATAGCAATTCACGGGTGGTCACGTGCAAGCAGTTCAAAAGTTGGGACCACGAATTTAAGGGAAAGCGGATCCGATCATGGCGGAAACATGGGTCAAACAAATTGCAAGATATTCGATGTCTTGGGATGCGGAGAAACAGAAGGTTCCATTCGCTACTTTTATGTTAAAGTGGCGAAGCGGACTCTCTTGGTGGGAATCGTGAAGCGTACCCATCATTTGCCTTTCGGCGTATCGTGGGAGAGCGTTTGAAGCAGATTCAATGACAAGTACTTCCCTGAAAGTATTCGTCGTATGAAGGAAGTGGAGTTTATTAGGCTGGAAGCGAGAATAACATGGCGGTGTCCCGATGCTGGCGAGTTTAGCGGAGTTATCGAGTTTGCACCTCATTTGGTGGAGAATGAGGAGCGTATGGTGCGGATGTTTCGAGAGGTTTGAAACGGCGTCGTCGATATCTCATTTCTCGTAAATTTTCTCTCTACCGGATGTTGTAAGCGGGGCTCGGTTGTTTAGGCGAGATAGCTTGATACGTTCAGTGAGGGGACCATAACCGAGGATCATCACTAGAAGATAGCGAGTCAACAAAATAACGATAACCCGGCGGAGAAAGAAGAATACAGACAAAAGCGGTAACCACTACGGTGGTAATCGTGGCCGTGAAAATAGAAGAAGCGAGTCGGGAGGAGATTTTAAAGAGGAGATTCAACAACGACCATGTGAAGGCGTCGGCGATGTGCAACTGGTTTTAAGGAGGAAGCGACCACCGGTCGTATGTTACAAATCGGAAAGAGGACATATCAGCCCAAAGCGCCTAGCAGTTTAAGGTATGCTATAATTGTGGAAAAGAAGGACATATCGCTCAAAGTTATGCGATATCGAAACCGATCCAGCGAGAATGGTGACTCGAAAAGGATGTCGAGAAAAGTCAAAGTCAGCGGTTCTTGGAAGGCGTTTGTCGTGGCCGGTCAAAATCGAGGAAACGAGCGAAGTTAGCGGGTTAGTTAATTATAAATTCTTGCGAAGTTTATACCTTACTAGAATCTGGGTTTACCCATTCTTTTATCTCTCTTGCTTGCGCTCAGCGTTTGAACTTGACTACGGAGAAATTAGACTTTGACTTATTTATGGAGACTCAGATTAGGAGAAACTTTCATTACATCCAGTTGTTTAAAAATCTTGCTTGATTGGGTTGGCACTTTATCACATTACTGTTAACCTTATTTACATAGAGATATTTGCTTTTGATGTGATTTTAAGGTTAACTACTCTCATCATGCCAAATTGATTGCTTTCGTAAGGTTGTTAGTTTTCATATTCTAAGCAACTTTGTTATTGAATTCAAGCAATCAAACCATTGTAATCAAACATTTTCATATCAAGCCATGAAGTCGTTCGTTTATTACGGATGTCGAGTTTTCTTAGTCCGTGTTATGGATTTGAATAAAGACACGTCGATTTGAATAATATTCTTGTTGTTATTGATTTTTCTGGCGTATTTTCTGAAGAATTTCTTGGCTTACTCCAAAGCACGATATTAAATTTTATATCGACTTTGAAACGGTACAAAACTCATTTCTAAAATCTCATATCGAATGGCTCTATTGAACTTGAGGAGTTAAAAATTCAACTATAAATTTGGTACTGAGCCTTTATCTTGTGACTTCCTTTGTGGAATTCACTAAGCGAGACTCTCTCTGTAGGGGCGTCATATTAGATGCGATAAAAAGCGATAGGTGTCATTGTGACGTCTTATCCAAGATTGGGATATAGTCGCGATTGAGAAATGACCTAAGTCGATGTCGAAATCGTAGCTTTCTGAAGCTTAGTTGGTTATTTATCGGAGATTCGTTGAAGGATATTCTCGAATCGCTATTCCATTAACGTGGTGACTTCGTAGAGATACAAAATTGAATGGAGTAAGGAATGTGGGAAGAGCTTGAAGAACTTCGAGAGGAGACTCATTTAAGATACGTGTTACGACCGTGCCATCTGAAAAGCGAGCGTGGTAGGTGGCGTGTTGAGTAGAAGATCGTATACACAATCTGAGTCACGATATTGTCAAAGACTAATTTCATTATAATTTACAAATAATAGAGATGGAGATGAAAACTCTAGGTACCCGCGTGATGATATCTGGTATAATCGACTTTAATCGATAAAGTTAAAAGTTGCTCGAAGCCCGCAGGCCGGAGTGATGTCGTATGAAGAAGAAATCTGAAGGAGCTATTAGGGGCGAGAATTGATGAAGAAGGAATACTTGAGTCCACTCTGAACTTTTTGTTTCTAACGACTACGATTTGAAGTCTACAAGATTATGATGGAGGCACACTGATACACCATTTGCGATCCATCTGGAAATCTTAAAATGTATCGTGATCTTGACATACATTTTGGTGGAACAATATGAAGAGAGATTGCAAAGTTTATCTCGATGTGTTTAACTTGTCGGCGTGTAAAGGCGGAGCATCTAGTACCTAAGGGTCCGTTGCAACCACTTGAGATTAGGAATGGAAGTGGGAACACATTACCATGGATTTAGATTCACGGGTCTTCCCTACGGTTTCTCAAGGCATCAATCTTATTTGGGTTATTGTTGATAGATTAACCAAATCTGCTCATTTCTTCTTGATCACGGAGACTTATTCCTTGAGCGTCTTGCTAGTATATGCGTAAATAAGATTGTGAGGTTGCATGGCATACTGTATCCATAGTTTTGGATCGTGACCCAAGATTCACTTCAAGATTTTGGGTTAGCTTGCAAAAAGCTATGGAGCGCAGATTTGCGATTTAGTTTGGCATACCATCCCAAGCGGACGGACGATCGAGAGGACTATTCAAACTCTTGAAGATATATTAAGACTACGTGTCCTAGACTTGAGGTAGTTGGGATAAGTATTTACCATTGGTGGAATTCTCCTACAACAACAGTTATCGAAGCAAGTATAGGTGTGGCTCCATTGAAGCATTATATGGGCCGAAAATGTCGTTCTCGATATGTTGGGATGAGGTGGGTGAAGCAACATTGTTGGGACAGAGTTAAAATGCGTATGACTAGAAAAGATCCAAATGATTCGACAAGCGTATACAAGCGGCACAAGATCGACAAAAGAGTTATGCGGATCTTCATCGAAAGGGCGTGGAATTTAGTGTGGGGATCGTATTATTATTGCGAGTTGCTCCGTGGAAGGGAGTTACAAGATTTGGGAAGAGGAAAGCTCGATCACGATTTATTGGTCCATTTCAAATTCTTGTAGGAAGTAGGAAATGTAGCCTATAGACTTGCGTTACCTCAAAGTATGTCTCGTGTTCATAATGTGTTTCACATATCGTACTGCCGTAAATATGTGAAAGACCGAACCACGTTATAGAGTTAAACCGGACGAGATATAGAAGACTTAACGTATGAGGAGGTACTGTCGAAGATTTTGGATAGGAAAGGGCATATCTGTATGAAAGGTCGTACCCTGAGTTAAAGTTTTGTGGAGGAATCATCTTTATAGAGGAAATGACACAGGGAATTGGAAGCGGAAATGAAAGCGAGGTATCCTCACCTTTTGAAACACAGAGTCGTCGTCGATTTCGAGGACGAAATTTCATAAGGAGGGAGGTTGTAAGACCCGAAATTTTTTAAATAAAAGGAATTTCCTTTATTTATTATTTTGAAATAGTAAGGGTTGATTTGATTAATGTGGATAGTTAGGGGTTAAATATGCAAATATTTCAAAATAATGAGTGGTTATAAAATATTCATTATTGTCGGGGAATATTAGTTTGGTGGTGGAATATTAAATCTTTGTCGAGAGAATATTAAATGCGATGGAAGCGACCATTAATGTGGGCCCCATGTGAGCGATTGGATGAAGAAAAGCGACAAATATAAGTTGTTTAAAAATACTTGGCGTAGTTATTACCAGATTTAAGGCATTGGAATACCCGGTGGTTAAAATCTGATGTCTGGCGTTGTTGAGCGATAGGCGCGGTATTGCGGTATTGCATGAATTATTGATCTTACGTGAGAAGGCCACTACTCGATAATTATTCACGATAATTCTTATTCGATAGTTTATTTTATTGATTGATAATTGTTGCGTTGATATTTTATATTATTATTGTTTTGATAATTGTCCTTTGCGATATTTCCATTATCGGATCGATAATTCATATTATTTGAATAATATTATTAGATAACATTATTAGCGATGTCTAGAAAGTTACATCTAAGGAGAGGTTTGGTAACTAATTAATTGGCGCCCGATGAGGAGAGATCCTTTATGGAAAGCCCCCTCTCACTGAGGAGCGACTGGTTGTCATAAATGTGATTACGTAATATTATTTGTGAATAATTAATTATTGATTCATATGATAAGAAATATTTATTTTATATGAATATAAATGATGGATTTATTTATGTGGTTATTAATGAAGGAATTAATCTTTGAGATGTTTTATTTGTATTTTGCCGGATTGGAGGTATTAAAAGATCAAATCGGTGTTATTCTGACTTTATTGTGTGAGTTATAATATTTAATCAAATAGTTGGATCGTTGTAATTTTTGGATATATTATACATATATAAGTTGAGTATATGTCCACAAATTTTGAGCAATTAAAATGAAGCGTATAATTTATTATGAATTTTAAGAGGTGGTGATTAGAGAAATTAGGTTATAAATGATTTTGGTGGAAAATTCTAGAATTGGTGGGCCCCACTTTTGGTTGGTGAAAAAAATGTGCTGAATTGAATTTTCAAATGTGGTGGGTGGGAATAATAGCGAGGTAAAAGCCATCGGGTGGCTTGAGTTAAATGCCTTGACGTCTTAACATTTTCTATAAATAGAGGCTAAGTTAGAATTGAAAATCACACGAAACAAAGTTTTCTCTCTTTCTCTCTCTATATTATTGGCGTATTTTGTGAGTATTTAGATACTTTGAGAGTTCTTTATTGATACAAGTTTCATTGACATCACTTGAGCCTTTTAGAAATCTTGATTCTTTGAGGTAAGGGATATTATTTTTTTGTAATGATATTATTTCTTGATATCATTATCTTTGAAATATTGATCTGAAGTTTTTATCAAATTTGGAACTTTTTCATGTGGGGTTCTTATTCATGAGTTCTTATTCACGATTTCTTATTCATGAGTTCTTATTCACGATTCTTATTCACGAGTACTATTATTAAATGAGCGTGAAGATGTTTTTTTGTGGAATTTCTATCTTTTGGTGTCGAGTTTCTTATTCACGTATCGACCTTTATTCGCGATATCTGACCTTTATTCACGTATATACGGCTTTATTCATAGAAAAAAAAATTTCTTCTTTTAGTCCAAAATATCTAATACGGATACTAGCTTTGATTGTATCCATGTTTTGATCATTCTTGAATTTTACACCACTTATGATTATTTTTGAGGTATTGTTGGACATGGATAAAAACAAAATACGAATCCTTAATCCTTAATCCTTAATCATTTCATTTTTGTTTCTTTGGATTAGATTCTTTAAAAATATTTTCATCATCCTCGGTCTTAAATGATGATATTATTGAATATCTTTGGC